>CM032642.1:15603613-15673548 GCA_019097785.1 Fraxinus excelsior
ATAGCAAAAAGAGAGCTCGGACTCGGCCGATACCGAACTGAGCCGAGCAGCCTGAAATCTTTTCCCATTGTTTAATAAAATTTTCAATTTTTTATGAATAAAAAAAAACAAAATGAAATTGCAGGTTAGCATTGACTGCACATGCTGCAAAAAATGTTGCCTGCGCCTTCACAGGCTGTTTGACTTCACATCGGGCCGGCTCGCAGGGCAGGCCCATGAACCTGCTTTATGAGCCGGCTCGCAAGCCCTGTCGAGCTCAAGCTTGGGCTTGGTTAAAACTGAGCTCCTCATGGCCTGAGCTTCATGAGCCATTCGGCTCGATTGCCATAGCTATCTGTAATCTATCTTAAACCTTGTCATTTTGATTCCTAATTAGTTTTTGCTGTATCCTAAAGAGTTCCAGAACAGTTCTTTCTAGTAAGTCTCAGGATTAGTTGTTCATACAATGTTTAACGCCACTGCTTATCATGTGAGAAGAAAAAGAAGCGCGTGTCAATCTGATCTTCAGTTGAAAGCTGTTCTATTTGCATAGCTGACCCGTGTACGAACCATATTAATCATATTTCAGGTCGAAGAAGTGAATTCTTTGACAGCAGAACTTGCCAAAGTTGTGGCAAAAGAGCGGGTTTTGCTCGAACGATGCACAGATCTTATATCCATGTTAGCAGCCATGCAGGTAAAATGCATTTTTCTTCAACTCTCCAGATAATCTTTTCTATCAATGATTGACTGTTTTTCCTTCCATAAATAAATTCAACAGGTCAAAGACAGTAGTCTGAGAACAAATATATTACAAAATATCCTAGTATCAACAGCCTGACAAGACCTTAACAACTGACTTTATTTGAGTCGACTTTAGATGCTAACATTATACGAAGCTTTTGACCTAGTGAAGGCTGCAACGAAGGTGATGAAAAATGTACCAGATAACAAGTCTTGGACGATCATTTTGGCATTCTGTAACACATTGATGTCTTGGTCCTGTACTCCGGATATTGAATGGTATAGAAAATGATAGTTCTCTTCTTACTAATTAGCTGTACACAAACATTTCTTCTGATATATACTAGCCCTCATTTCATGGAAACGAGAAATGTAATGTATAGATGGAGTATTCGAAATGCACTGTTTCATATTTGGTGTCTGCAACTTATTCGCTGGCTTGAGGGTTGATCTTGTAGTATAACTATCAGTTTTACGACTCTACCCTTTTTGTTCTTTTCCAGGGGCCTTTTTAATAACGATTATTGTTATCATTGATTCTATCTAGTCGTGTTCAGTCTAACATACAGCGACCGGGCTGAAACTATGTTTGTAAAGGAGGAAAAGAGAACATCAAGAATGGATCATGACCCAATAAAAAACTCTTACACGGGGGCTGTTTAATAAGGATTATTATCTTCATCGATTATTTCTAGTCATGTTCAGTCTAAAATGGAGCGACCAGGCGGAAACTATCGGGAAGGAAGAAACGAGAACATCAAGAATGGATCATGACCCAAGAAAAGCTCTTTTCATATGTAGCAACTCATAGCAGTTGAATGGCATCATGCTGGATACCCCACCCCATCCGTATAAGATTAAATGAATCTATTCTTGTATTGGGTTCAAAAGGGAATGTCGAAAGGCCTAAAACGACGGAAATTGTGATGCATTTTCCACCCAAACCCCACCCACATAATAGGAATTACCAAGTGCATGAAAAGATATGGCAACTTGCAAAAACATGTAGGTCCCCTCTTTATCTTGTGAATGTCCCTTTTACAACTCAAAGGGTTAAGTCATGCATAAGTGGCAACTTTTGTCAGGGAGGGTATGATTGCGTTCAGGAAGGATGAATCGCTAGTAATCGTATTTCCGATTATGCTCGTGACTATGTTTTTATCTGTTGCGATGTTACATGTTGAATTATTGAGAATGGAATTGTGACAATATTCAAAAACAATTTGGTATGCTAAAATTAGTGGTAGATACTGGATACAGATCCACATGACATGTCCAATGGATTGCCGGTGGTAGGTTCTTTGTTAAATGTGTTTGAAAATAAATAAAAAACATTTACAAAGTTAGATATATTCAAAATTATTTTAATTCAGCAAGGATTGTGAGTCTCTAAACTTCGAAGTTAATTTAACTCTTTGACAAGTTTGAATGAAATTTCGTTTTTACCTTCAAAAGTAAGTTTAGTGTAATCAATATATCATAACACAAGTGAATTTTTAAGGGAGAAATTCTAAACCAAAAGTTTGTTGTAACCATGTAATTTCCCTCTTCCCCCACCAAAGGAAATAGAAGTAAAAGAAGAGAATGTAAACTTCAAGCTATTTCTACTCAAGGACAAACAACCAACGATTTTGATGCATGCATCGAGATTAAACTTTCTAATATTACACTCAATTGTATGAAGTAGATACTACGAAAAATAAAGATAACTTTCTAAACATAGTCGAATTTGAAATGGTCTATTTGAAGAGTACAAGTACTAGTCCCCTCCAAAATATCCAAATGCCCGATAATAAAAATAAAAATTCAAAATTTAAAATAAGAAATAAAATAAAAATACTCACAATTAGTCTCTAATCAAATGTTAATTTAGAAAAACCTAGACAAACAGTCTCAAGAGCTTTGTTTCATGTCCATCATGGTGTTGTAATTCTTGATGATACACCAAACCACTCTCCAACGTGGTCGTTTCAGACTTATCCGATGGCGGCGATGCCAATCTCCTTTTTACGGTCCTCCGATTATTCCTATCGCCGGCCGTCATTCTCGCCGGAAATCCAGCTTTAAGCCCAAGATCCAAATCTTGTGACGTGTTATCAAGCCCATTTCTTTTAAGCCTCAAGTTCAAATCTTTTGATCCATATAGATCCTCTGATCTTTCATCAAACTCCGGGGCCTGAGCAAACCCAGAAAACTCCGGCAACGTCTGTAAAACGCCGCCGCACAAAACTGTCTCCACCGCCGATTGACACACTTGCCAGTTACCTCCCCACAGAAACCCCACAGCTCCATTAACCGGATTTACTGTCCTTCCACACGCCTCGAACAATAAAGATCGAAACAACGCTGCAATTTACAAAATATCTCATCTCATTAAAAATTATTAAGCTTAGCTTATAGACGAAATGATTCAACGTAACATTAATAAAGCACGTCATCACCTAATTTATGAAAATTGTGAACGCGTCCGCACTTGATGGAAACATGAATTTGACTAGTAGCGAGGTGAAATGCCCATCTAAGAAAACAGTTTAAACTTTTAAATAAGACAGTCTAACATGGTACCTGATCTTTGGGACTCCGGGACTGAAGAAAGGAAGGACATGAGGCCAGACCGGCCGAAGAATTTGGCGACAAAAACAGTAGCATTAGCTTGAGCTTCTGCAGTTTCAATGCCTTGCAAACTTTGTCTAAGCAAGCAATTTTCATTGCAGCCTTTTCGAAGTATTCTACACCCATTGCAACTCATTTTAAAAGTTAATTCCTGAAAACCAGACAGTAGGCAATTCTTTTTGAGTTTCTTGAAACACAAGAAATTGTACAATGAGAGAATTTGGTACAAGAGAGGAGTATATAGAGAGGGAACGGTGCATGTGACGTGAAGAAAATATATAATTATTAATGGGGGATTAGAGTTAATTAACTATAGTTTGCTTGTCTATATAGATTTTTTAATTTATTTGAAAGTTAACTAGGGTTTCATCATTTCAGAGTGACTTTAGTGGAAGGTGAGTGGAAGTTACATTTGGGTGAGGTAGGTGGGGTGGGTTTCCAAAGTGTTAGGGGGAAGCAGCCCAGCAGCTCCATGTCTCCACATATGAGTAGTTGGATTCTTCAAATCTGATAACGTCATATATTCAAAATATAATTTTGAAAAAATTATAGGCCAAGATTCTTAATTTATTAAAATTATACAAACGAGTCTTCGACCTTTGATTTTGGCATTTAAGTTTCAATGTTCCATTACAAAGGTTCTTAAGTTATTAAAATTGTACAAATTGATCTCTAGTAGCCTTTGATTCTTCGTATTTCAATTTCGAGTCCAATGTTAGATAACATCAATAATTATCTACAATAGCCAACAAGGTAAAGATTACTCAATAAGCACTCTATGTAGAGTGTCTTATTCTAGGTCGCCTACCACTACGAGGCCCTCTACGTCCACACTGGGCTGTCGACTACTTTAAAACCCTCTACACCCATGCCAAGCCGCGTATCACTACGAGACCCTCTGCGTCTACATCGGTCCGTCGACCACTATGAGGCCAACACAACACTTGACCTTAAAAACATCCTTAAGTTGGATGGGAACCGTTCCACGACAAACACAAACACAACTAACCTCTTGGTAGGTGAAGGTCCCCCATTTCGAACGCAAGGGTAGTGGGAAGGGCTACGTGGGACACATGGTATGATAATTGCCCAACAGTCACATGGCTTCAGACGCACATAAATACTACTTAAGTAGGACATGTATGTTTCTGGAAAAAAATGGCTATTTGAATTCTCATTCTATTGTTTTCTTCATATGTTCATATATTACCTACTAATTCTCACGCTGGAGGTACAACGGTGGAGAAAGCCCCAATCTCATTTTGCAGGTGACATTCATTTATCGAAATAGCAGAAACACCTTGCGCTACTAGGAGGACACATAGGTTATTTTATAATCATCTTATTGACACAGTCTGTAGGAAAACACTGAACATAAAAGCTATGTCAAGAAGACGAACTAGGAGTGAAACACGTATGGTCGAAAATACAGCAGAGACAGAGTCGGAGTCCGTCGCAAGGGATCGTGATCTGCCACCGCCGCAATATGTGACGCAGAGCCAATTCAATACTCTGGAAACTTCGTTGGCAGCCATGACGACCCTCTTGTAAAGTCAATCTCAAGAGCCACAATCCCACCATAGAACCCGCCAGAGGTCATGTTCGAGCAACCGCCTCAAAAGGCACTAGCGGTTGTCCTACATGTTATTCAACCAACAACGGGAGACTTAGGGGCTACAGGGATTGTAGTTTTCACGACCCATGGTAGATTTGGAACGAAAGATAGAGAAAATGATGGCCCAGAAGATAAACGATGCATTATCTAATAGGAAGGACAAATACAGACAAATGGTGTTAGAAGAACACTCATTTGCACCCAAGATCATGGTGGTCTTTACACCGAAAAGCTTCAAATAGCATATGATAGAGGCATACGACGAATTCATGGATTTGCTTGACAACCTGTAGACTTTCGTTCATTTAATGAGACTCTATGCAGCCCCAGATGTAGTGATGTACCCGACTTTGGCACCTCAGTCTATCAAAACATTTGATGAGCTCTCTAGGAGTTTTGTCACTTATTTCTTGAGTAGCAAGAGCAAGAGAAAGATAGCCATTGGGTTGATGCAGATTGTACAAGAGAAAGATGAATCTTTGCAGGAATACTTGACTAGGTTTAGCCAAGCGACACTTGGTATAATTGATCTTCAAATGTCTGCAATGGTAACATCATTGATGAATGGAACGCGAAACTGGGCCTTTAAGACGTCACTATCCAAAAATCCCCTAGAATCCACGACATGCTGAAGAAGGGTGACAAGTACGTTGATGAAGAGGAAGTAGAGAAGGTCACAAAATTTTTAGAGAGAGATGGGAGGAAGAAAATCACAAGCGAAAGTCAAGTTATGAACGAAAACTCATCGACAAGATTAAGTAGAAAAATGAGCGCATGATCATGGGGTACGCTCAGGATCAGTCCATCAGGCAAAGGCGAGATGAGGTTAGGGCCTACACCCATTTGAACACCTCGCGTACAAAGTTGTTGATGGAAATACAGAACATGAATGAGCTCGAATGGGACAAAGCTGATGTTGATGCCATCCATAAAAAAAAATCAAAGTAAGTATTGCCATTTTCATAAAAATTATGGACATGATACTAAAAATTGCATGCAGCTGAAGGAAGAGATCGAGTCCCTTCTAAGACGGAGGGCTATTAACCAAATATGTGAGAAATGACAGAGGCAAGCAAAAGGTTGAGGATCATTTCCCCATCTAGAGCTGGAGTGATAAACATGATCACTGATGTGATAGCAGTAGGTGAAAGCTCAAATTCAGCTAGGAAAAGTTATGCATGCTCTGTTGGGGTCTGCTCTATCCAAAAGAAGTCAAGGTTCAGTCAAAGCATCACTTTCGGCAAGGAAGACTCGATTAACGTAACATGCCCCTATGATGATGCCCTAATAGTGATGGGTGACATAACAAATTGTGATTTTAAGAGGGTGCTGGTCGACAGATGAATTGCAGTGAATGTTTTCACTTGGGACGTCGTTTTGGATTTGAAGTTTTCTCCTGAGAAATTGAAAACTGTGACTACCCATCTGCAAGGCTTTGGAGGGTCAACTGTGATGCTATAGGAAAGTGTAAAGCTTTCGGTTATGCTATGGACTTATCCAATGACCATGGTGATCATAACAAGTTTCTTAGTTGTTAAAACCCCCATAACCTACAATGCCATCTACGGCTGACCATTGCTAAACGTCGCTGGTGCCGTTTCCTCAACTTACCATTGGGTCATGAAGTTCCTGACTAGTAGAGGGTTTGGTGTGTAAGGGGGGATCAACATGTATCTAGAAAATGTTATATTGACAGTCTACAAGCAAAATGTTTTCCACCAATTATGATGCTAGACGTAGAGCCCCTAATGGGGCGGATCGAGCTGCTTGGCATGATCAAAAACTTTTAGTAGTATCGAAGGACGCAAGTTTAGTATTGTAGCAAATTTGAAATCTGACGAAAATGAAGAATTGATAAAATGTCTGGCTAATAACTTGGAGTTTTTGCATGGACGCATTTTTCGTGTATCACCAAATTTCTATGGCCCGAGTCCGATCAGGAGAAGATGTCTTTTATCACTAACTTCGAGACGTATTGTTATACGGTCATGTCATTCTATCTAAAAAACGCTGGTAACTTATCAGAGGATGGTGAATAGAGTTTTTCGTGGATTTATTGGAGATGTTATAGAGGCCTATGTTGATGACAAGGTAGTTAAAATTACCAAGGCTGAAAAACCACATGGCTAGCTTGCAGAAAGTGTTCAACGTCGCCCGACATAATAGATTAAAGTTCAACTAGAAGAACTGTGTTTTTTGTACCACAAGTGGAAAGTTCCCAGGTTTCATGATCATGCAAAGGGGCATTGAAGTAAACCCAAATAAGATTCGGGCGATTCTAGAGATGAGAAACCTTACCAGTAACAAGAAGGTCTAAAAGTTGATGGGTCAAGTAGTAGCACCGAATTGCTTCATAAGTCAAGCATTAGATAAATGTTACCATTTCTTCAAGGCTATTAAGGGTTCTACGAACTTTGAGTAGACCCAGGGGTGCGAAGAGTTACTTAGTCTTGCAGTCACTATGACAACCACCAATTTTGACTAGTCTGTGCCCGAAGACGTGTTATGTCTCTACTTGGTAGTATTACCATAGACAGTCAATGCGGTGATAGTGAAAGAATTTCTAAGGGCACAGAAGCGAGTTTACTACGCAAGCCAAGGACTGAAATACGCAGAGACAAGATATAGCCTACCCAAGCAACTGGTGCCTGCATTGGTCCTTGCGGTCAGAAAATTGAGGCCATACTTTCAATCTCACACGGTATATGTACTGATTGATCAACCGATTAAACAGATTTTACATCGACCAAAAACTTCGAGAAGATTACTAAAATGGGTGATCGAGTTGAGTGAGTTCAACATTGAATTCAAACCAACAACTATTAAGGTAGACTTTAGCGAACTTTATCACTGAGCTTATCATCCCACTTGAGCAACTAGCAAAACAGAAGGCGGATTGTTAAATTTTTATAGACATGTCCTCAAATGAAGAATGATCCGAAGCAGGGATCATAGTTATAAGATCAGATTTCAAAGAGTTGGAACACTCACTGCGTTTCGAATTCCCAACTACAAATAATGATGCCGAGTATGAAGCAGTTATCACAAGCCTATGCTTGGCAGCCATACTGGGGGTGTCATCGGTTGAGATTTGCAGTGACTCTCAGTTGATGTTTGGGCAAGTGACAAAGGAATTTGAAGAGAGGGACGAAAATATGGCAGCCTATCTGATGAAAGTAAAAGACTTGTAAAGATGATTTACAAGGTTCAAGATAACAAAGGTTCCCTGGAAAGATAATGAGCGAGCGGCGCATTGGCCAGACCTGCGACAACAAATGTGCTACTCCTGCGACAACCCAACATTCAACACATGATCGCTGTTGTGAACATAGAACATGAAAAAAGCTGGATGGACTCGTTGATTTAATATCTTATAGAAGCCATGGTACTTGAAGATAGTTTCGAGGCAAAGAGACTGAGGGCTCGAACAACTTTGTTCACCATCATCGATGGACAACTTTATAAGTAGGGTTTCACCATGTCATATTTGAAGTGTTTACAACCAATAGAGGCACAAGAGGTTCTCTTAAAAGAGGAGTAATCTCGACTTGACTATTGAAGAGACAAATTTGAGAATGTCTCCAATATGTGTTGAAAGGGAATTGGCCCTTAAAAGGTCGAACAAAGAAGAACCGATATTTCTACCTACTGTTGGAATACCCAAATTTAGGAAAGTGCGAGGGGGCTCTAGAGGTAAAGAAGACAAATGCATTATATTGAGCTAGCTCATGTATCTCAAACAACACTTAAAAAGGACTACTGAGAGTGAGATTTTCTTGCTAAAACAAATATACAAGAAATGCAATGCATTTCTCCACACGTTAGGGTTTATTTGACTAGGAGTGAGTTGAAGTTCATTAAAAATTGAGACGAAGAAGGGATTGATGGGGGATTGAAAGCCACCATCCATAGTGTCTTTATACACGACAACCTCGTGAGAGTTAGACCCAAGAAGTCTCCTTTTGGGCCTAGGAGCTCTATAAACATAATTATCAACACGATTAAATTTGGTAAGTGATTTTTCCAATTTAAGTGTGGAAAAATAAATTATATAGAATCTTGGAATCTCAAGAACAACTACCTAGCCCGTCAAATCCCGTCCAATTTCCAAAATTTGGTTCGAAGACTTAGTTGAGCCAACATATTTTTTGGGAGAACTCGATTGGAAGACATGAGGTTTGGCCGAATGGGTCGGGTTATCGTAGTCATAGGGGATGGACTGACCCCATGAGGGGGGCTATCGACGGGGCTTTTTGATCTCGTCGATAGTCGACCAGCCAAAAGGCTGATCAATTATGAAATAGTCTCTTGGTTGGTCGATGATCAACCCGCACCGATAGATTGTCGACCGTGATGCTCAGGCAGGTATTGACCGGCCTATCCTATGATGGTTTGGTGGACTTGCCCACCTCTTCACTCTCACTTTCATTGGATGAAGTTAAGATGATTTTATATATGATTTGTGGAAAGACAACTAAAAAAGAAAAGAAAAGCTAGAATGAAAGAAGAGCAGATGAAGAAGTTACCTTGAGAGTTTGAAGGGAATAATATGTTTGCAAGTGGAGAGGTAAGGGTAAAAGGGAGGTCTCCACCTCCTTAGATAGGTGAAAATTTTGAATTTTTTGGTTAGAAATTTTCCCCCAAAATCAAACCCACCTATTGGGTGCCATTTGCACAATATTTACATTACCCTATGCCACTTGGACTACTTGACCCATTTATATTATGCGAAACGTCGATACGTGATGAGGTGATTTCAAAAATAAAAATAAAAATAAATAAATCAAATCAACGTAGCAGGAAGAAGATGTTATCCCTTATCAATAAACATCAACAAGAGATAGAGGGGTTAGTGATGTTAGATAGCATCAGTAATTATCTACAATGGTCAACAATGTGAATATTACTCAATAAACACTCTATGTAGAGTGCCCTATACTAGACCCCCTCCACTGCGAGGCCCTCTACTTCCACATTGGGTCGTCGATCACTATGAGGCCCTCTACCCATGCTAGGTCGCCCACTACAAGACTCTCTATGCCCACACTGGGCTATTGACCACTTTGAGGCCAACACAACACTTGACCTTAAAAACATTCTTAAGTTGGATGGAAACTGTTCCACGACTAACACGTACACAACTAACCACTTGGTAGGTAGAGGTCCCCACTCAAAATGTGGGGGTAGTGGGAGGTGCTACATGTGACACGATAACTGCCTAGTAGTTATATGGTTTCAAATGCCTATAAATACTCATTGGGCATGTGTGAATTCTGGAAAAGATTGACTATTTGAATACTCTATTTTTTCTTCATGTGTTCCTAAATCACCTACTAATTCTCACGTCGAAGGTTTAATGTGGGAGAAACTTCAACCTCATTTTGTAGGTGACATTCGTTCATCGGAGTAGCAGAAACACCTTACGCTGCTGGGAGGACATAGAAGTTATTTTATAATCATCTCAAACTCTTTGTTCTTTTAGTAACTTCTTTTCCGAATTTAAGAATCAAAATCAGTTAAATTTTAACGAGAATCAACCAATTTCCGATGCCATTCTGTCTTATTAGTGGTTTTGGAAAAAAATAAAACAAAAATTTACCCATACTATAAAACACAATTGTGTTAAAAAAAAAAATAGAAATTATTTCATGCTAGGTTGTCAATTTGTGGTTTGGTACCATATTTGGATAACTTTAATTATCAATCTACATTATGGATCAAGTCACAATTATGGAGGATATATAAACTACTCCAAAAGTCATGATTATTTCAACGATAATCTATCATTTGCCCTTTCATTTACATGAAAAGCTCTTTTCATTTTTGAGAAAAAAAATGGGTAAGATTCCTTATGGGGTTTGATGTAAGCTTATGAGTCACCTTTCACTTCATTATTTATAAAAAATAACTCTACTTAATTCACTTTGTTTATTTTATGCTTTTTGGGTTTTGGCGAAAAGTAACACTCAATAATTGCTCTTTGCTCGTAGATTCGTATAAATATTGTTGCATACAACATAACCACGTGCTATGTAAGCAAAGGAAAGTACATATATTACACACATACAGACATGTGATGCGTGTCTGAATTTAGTAGTCCAAGAATATCATTTGTTACTATTAGGTAAATGTGTATTTCTACGTATAGTATACGTAGACAGGGGCTTGTGTATAGATTAAAGAAATAAAAGAAAAGTGTAGTTGAAGAAAAAGGAAAAGAAATTAATTCAATATGACTTAAGTGTGACTGATGGAACTGTTGATGACATCTATTTTCTCTATTAATTAACAAAACAAAAGGCAATAAGATTCTCAGCCATTTTCAGTTGTGTAAAGCCTTTGCTTTAGGATTGAATAAGAATAATTACTATAAGGTTGAATTTAAGGCTTTTTTTTTTTAACAAATTAATCAAATCTAGCATAATTGTCATGTTGTGACAAGTCTTACGTCACATGAAGTTTCTCTCAACATGGTGCAACCCTTTTTTATAGGTCTAATTAATAGTAGCGTATATTATTAAATAAGTCATTTTCTTTACTATTATTTGGTTCTCTCCATTTAAGATAAAGCGGTTCAATACGATAATAGAGCATACAAAAGTCTGAGATATCTTAAATTCAAGTTCGTCGTCGGTGCACTCATTATGAAAATTCATTTTATAAGAAAGTTAATGAAAAATAAATTTGGGCTTCATGGAGAGATGACATGGAAGAAATAAACTTTTTAATCCAACTTTGGTGGTATTGTACTCATAGTTTTTATAACAGGGACGGATCTAGGGGATTGCCCGGTCCAGTCCCTAGCCCACTGAATTCTTTTTTATGTAAAAAATAATTTTCTTGTGTAATTTTTTTTTACTTATTAGCCCGACTTGTAATCCGGTCCTGAATCCATCCATGGTTTATATTGTGTAAATAATATCGACCGAAAAAACTAAAAAGGTGACCTAAGCTGGCTGAGAGAGAGAGAGAGAGAGAGACTAATGCCAATCCAATTCATGGTTTCTCTACCTGATATTTTGGACCACAAATCCATCAAAAATTACTTTTTATATAGTTTCCAATACCAAAAATGATATTAATTTGTAGAGAATGGGATTCCAATCGACATTGGACTTTAGCTTAAATAGAATACTTTTGGTTGCTTCATATAAAATATTGTAAGGGATTTTGATCTCCAAATATGTGAAAAGGACCACTCAATATTAAGTTGAGCTATTGATCATATGCAATGCTTTGCTTATAAGATTTGAAGGGCTACTTTTGGCCTTGTGTTTCCATGCAACCCTTCAAAATTGCCTTTCCATGGAATAGAGGGACAGGTATTGATTTACACCGAACATAGAGCCACTACGATTTTTATTCTTAAGATAGTTCAATAATGCACAAGCTTAACATTTTATACATAAAGTTTTGATAAGTGGAAAGAAAATCTTACGACATATACAATGCAAGACACTTTTCTTGATGCTTTGATCTAGTGTTGCATCTTTTATGATTTCGATAAGTAAGGCACCCTCACTTCAAGATTAGAGGACTTGTTTGAGCATTAAGTTTTATGTACTTCGCAAGGTGACAATTGGAATCTAAATTGGAGAGAAATCGAAATTGACTAATTTTGTATTAGAGATAAAGAAAGAATGGTTCATTCCTTAGCGGAAAGATAGTAGTTTGTATTTCTTAACTCAACTATTTTTACTCAATTTCAAAAAAAAGGAGGGAGGGGGAGAGGGGGGAATGAGGATTGCAAGGATTATATTGGTTGCAATTTTCTCCATACCTTTGAAAAAGAAACAATTACAAATAATCAGTAAATCTATTGTCAATAAAATGTACGCATCATTGATACATGGAGAGGGGGGAATGAGGATTACATGGATTGTTTGCCCCTTTACTGATTTGAATCTGAGGGCTTTGAAGTCCAATGTTTTCATTTCTGGTTTGAGTATTTTAAAGTAGACATTGTCACGTTAATGTTCTTGTGGTTGATCTATTAATGTATGTGTTGCTTCATGCTTGAATTAAAGCATTGCTAAGCATTACTGATTTATGTGTTGCATATTTGCTGAACTTCGACGTTGACCGATCAACGTCCACCCGGGTTGAACTTCGATGATGGGTCCATCCTTGTCTCCTTATAAATGATATCTATATTTTGTTTGGAACGACCTCCCAAATCTCAATTGTGCCTTGCCCTAGCTAATCATGCACATGTGAAATGAACTTTGCAAACTAGCTCGATTTACCGGTAGCTACATCCAAAATGTTGCAAAAACTTTTTTTAAGTTTAATGATTTATCCACATTTGAGTACACAATTATATTTCCTTTAAAAATATAGATCTTGCGGTTTATCCATGTTTTGCTTGATTTTTTACTTATTTCAAGCAGCGCAATTATGCCCTTTAAAAGGGGTTTTATTCACCAACTATCCTAGACTTTCAAGTGTTAATTCACCTCAATTTTTTAATAAAATTTCCTTGCCATACTTCAAGGTCAATGAATGCGGAAACTTGGAGGAAGTCTTTTGCCTTTTCTCCTTGTGGAAGCAACCACAAAGGATTTGAGAGTTGATGTTGTTGATTATTAATCCTAGTCAATGAATATGTGGAAACTTGGAGGAAGTCTTTTGCCTTTTCTCCTTGTGGAAGCACAAAATTCTTTATCCAAATTGCACTGCTCATCTCTTTTATAATGTTTTCATTTTTTTAGGACAAAATTTCATTCACGATTAGATTTTTGCTAATCTTAAGGTAGCCAGCTCCCATCTCAAATCTCCAAGTACATATTTGGTATGGGTATTCAGTATTGCACGATATATTAACAATGTTTTAGCTTCTATTAATACTGTCCCATCCTGTACAATGAACCGTACTATAAGTTATTCTGCCGAGGCTACAACATCCCACTCTTCATCTGAATTAGTTGTTCCCGACATTGAGCTCCCGTAGGAGGCATAGTTAAGGTCTCTAACTGCTTTGAATTGATTGAGAGTGTTGCTGCCAGACGATGCAGAAACTATAACTTGGTCGAAAGAGCGCGAGTAGAACTATGCACAAAGGACTTCTCTTGTTTTGCACGTCTTGGATGCAAAACATCTACCGATAATTTCTTGCAGTCCATCAACTGGCATATTCCCTTCCTCTCCCTCTTTGTGATCCCCGGTGCTCCTGTAGAAACCCACGTATCAATTCGTCAGCTTAATCCTTCTCATTGCGGAAGAATCCATCAAGCTTTGAATTCCAATACTGCTCTACTTCAAGCTGGACGGGACGGGTACATACAGAAGAATCCATCAAGCTTTGAATTCTAATACCGTTCTATACTTCAAAGGAAAAATATCTCATTGGTGACATGTAATGGAAATTCAAGAATCTCGAATTTGAAATGAGAGCATGAGGCTTAAAACTTCCTCGAATCATGAATAAATACTAGAAAACTGATGCAATGAAATTAGTCAGAAGATTGATAAGTTATATAAAAATGGAGAGAACTACAAAACAAATTAAATGAAATGTCTTTAACTAAAATTTTTGAACAAAAATATGTTAAACAACAGTAATTTACTGTAATTATACATTCTTGGTGATTCAGAAAAGGATCCTTGACGTTGTTACGCTCAGTGTGAAATGAACCGGGCTTGGATCCAAGTTTCATGAACTTCATCCTGCTAACTCAGAGATCATTTTTCCCTCAATTTATCATAGCAAAAGAAACTTGAGTGGATCAAGTTGAAGCCTAATCATAGGGAACACTTATCTTCGACCAGAGGTCACTCACTAGCTCCAATCTGACTGCACTCCACCACCTCCTCTATTTCCTTATCTTTCTTTCTTTACTCTGCTTTCTCTGATTTTTTAAACCTTTTTTCCTTTAGATTAATATGCACTACAAATGCATACCACAAAATCCTTCCCAGACGCAGTGGTGTTAAAAGTTTCAAATCATCCCACATGACAAAGAGTGTGTCTATTTATTGCTTTATGTGGACGACATGTTATTAATTGGACCTAACATGAAGGAGGTAAATAAGATTAAAATGGAATTTAGCAAGTATATAAAAGATCTAGGACATGCTAGGCTGATCCTTGGTATGGAGATTAACTGGGATAGAAATAGTTCTTGTTTGTATGTGCAACAAACTCCTGCTTGTGTACCTCTTGGAAACCATTTTGTCTTATTTAAAGACCAATCACCTGCTAACGAGGAAGAAAAGAGTTTTATGAGTCATGTGCCGTACTCTAATGTGATAAGATGTGTTATGTATCTCATGATAGTGTTAAGTAGGTACTTGTCTAATCCTCGTCCCAAACATTAGGAAGTTTTAAAGTTGTTGTTTAGGTACTTAGAAAAGTACTTTTGATGAATGGTTAATTTATAAGTCCAAGGACGAAGGTGTGAAACTTAAAGGTTTCACAAATGTTGACTATTATGGTGATAGGAACAATAAGAAGTCTACTTTTTCTTATGTATTTACACTATGTGGCTCTTGCATGAGTTGGAAGTCCTAACTGCAACATATTGTTGCTTTATCTACTACTGAATTTGAGTATATATCAGTCACCGAAGTTATTAAAGATTTTTTGTGGTTTAGAGGTCTACTTAATGAATTGGGTGGCTATACTATATACTTTGATAGTTAATCTGCTATTCATTTATGTAAGAATCCTATATTTTATGAATGCACTAAATGTGTAGATGTTAAGATGCATTTTATTAGAGATGAGATATCTCAATGTTTGATAAAATTTGAGAAAATGCATTCTAACTACAACCCTGTAGACATGGGCACTAGCGTATACCCCTTGGTAAAGCTTAGAAGTTGCCTTACACTTCTAAACATTGGTAAATGTACGTGATGTTCAATTTATTTTGAAATCATATTGTACAACCACTATTTTGTTTCTTCTTTTCTTTGTAAGTATATTTGGCATCAAGGTGGAGGTTTGTTGGATATTTGGATACCGAATGAAAATCGGGCGATAATGAATATTCGGGTTGGAATTATTCATTAGGCTTTTCCTGAGTCAATTAATGAAACACTTTGTGTTGGGTTGAAAATCACACATGGTAGTCCAAGTTACAAAGAAAGACCAAGACCAAAGCTCAACTCATTACTTAACCTATCATACGGTGTATTTAAATGGGGTCTCTTCCTCTGTGCTGAAATAACACACACGGATGCTTCCTCTAGACATTGGATGCGCCTCTTGTTTTCCTCTTTGGTCGCTTCTCTTTATGACCTGTTTGGCCACTGTATTTTGCCCTTCTGTGGGTTGTCTTCTACTACTCCTTATCCGGCGACTTGGACCTTGATTTTTTTACTATGTGCAATTTTAGCCCCTGTTTCGGTCCCTTTTCTGTTGCCCTTGTTTTCTTGGCCGGTTTTGGGTATTCTTGTGGTCCATTTGAGTTGGTTACTTTGGTTCAATTTGTGTGGTGTTGCTATGTGATTTTCAGTTCTTGATCTGAGTCTCAGTCCATCCTTCTTGGTGCCAAATCATTGGAGTTTCAATTTACTTAGGTTAATTCTATTATGTACTTGATAGATTATTCACTCAGTGTTTGTTATTATCTAATAGGTTAATTTAACGCTACAATCTTCACAAAATTGCGAATGAACTCCCATAATTTTTCCTTGGTGTAAGTGAAGTATCTTGTTTTCAATTTTACTGGTTCACTATTTTCTTCAAACTGAAGTTGAAGAATAAATAAAGGTCCAATGAGGATTGCACTGAATTGGTTAGTGTTGAAAATTTTGGTAGGGTAATTAATAATTTGTATATGTCATGTGTACGTATGAATAGGATATATATTGATAGTTGATCAATTTTAAACAATTACAAATATCAATATTATTATAGAGTTTTTTTAGAGAGAGAGAGAGAGAGTTGGCACTTCCAAATCGCAGTCACAAATCGAGCGGTGGCGATCAATATGAAACCACGATGGCGGCGACTGCAAGTGGCAACGACTAGAGAGGCGGCAGGGTGTCGATGGCCGACAGTGGAATTTAGAAAGATTATAAAGTTCTTTTAGAGATATGAGAGTAGAAATAAGTGGGCTGGTGTAGGATAGGATAGGATGAAGTACACCTGAATTTTGAAAGAAAAATGTTAGGACCCGATTTTTTAAATGAATAGTTAAAAAATAGGCATGGGTAATAATGTTTGTAAATATTTAACTTTTTGTTAAATTATGTCCAATAAGTTTGAGCCTCGGTACTCGTACGTACTTTTTGATAACATCTATTATTAAATTATATTATAGTCTAAATGCAATTAGACACCTTTTTTTTTTTGGTTATTCGCTAACTCGAAATACAAATATGATGTGTTGACTAACTAGCCGCCCGCCCACCCACCCACCGTCCAATTTGCTCTATCCTCTAGTGGAGATGCAATGTGCTGCCTACAATTGCTACAGTTGATAAGATCTCAAGTGTCCGTGAAGGATGTATAAAATTGTTCTTTTTTGTTGAAAAAAATAAAATTATTAGCACTGAAATTTTGTTTTTACTAATGGAGACTAAGATTAAAAATTGGATAAAGATATTTGTACATAAAAAAATCTACTGAATTGTTTACGTCCTCTCACGTGCACCTGGGCCAGTGTGAATAAAAAAATCCCAAGATGTGGTCTCAACTCTCTATTGGTTGGTAAAATATTAGATAAAAAAAAAAATTCGATACAAGTAGCATGGGTCCTTAAAAATCACATCTAAAAGTTACTCGGATCAACCACTTCACCAACTATAAGAGTGCTTTCAAGAGTACATTATAGGCTACTAAATCAATCTAATACTAATGAATAATGCTTTCTTGACCGATGAAATAACCACTTTGGATGATAGATGCATTGGTAACGGTGAATGATTTGTGGAAAAATTGTTTGTTATTTTAAACTGATAAATGATTTGACCGTCATGTGACATTCTGTCAATCAAGATGATAAAATTTTTTGACAACGTAACAGGATTGAATATTAATAAACAACTAAATGAAAGCATCAAAATGAAAAAAATTATAATCAAGAACTCAAATAAAAAGTCATTCTAAGCCATTTTTCAAGGGAATTGCTAGTTGTACGTAATTTGGTGTACATAAGGGTATACATCCCCTCACATGGGGATGAGACTCACTTAAAGAAAATATTTTTTATTCACATGGGTCCCACCTCCATGTGAGGGGGTGGATACCCTTATGTACACCAAATTATGTACAACTAGAAATATCCATTTTTCAATGAGCATTCTCCAGGCACATGAATTAAGTCCCTGTTTAATGTTTCATTATTTTGAGAAAACAAAAGTTTTCTAAAAAGTGATTTATTAGAAAATGTATAGTTAAAAAGTCGGGAAAAAAATTGAGTTTACGTGTAAAATATTTTATTATATAAATGCGTATTTAAAATTAAGTAGAAGAATTAAAGAGTTTTGAAATAATAATAGTCAAGATTAATACTTGCTAACCCTCACTCGAATCATTCATAGTTTTTAAATTATGTAATAAATTTTCCAAGTCTGTTGTGGATTTACTAGCGAACGGTCTCTCTTTGGGTTGTCTCAATTTCCGATAACGCCTCCGCCGATTGGGTACGCGTCTGGATTTGTCTTTCTTTCTATAGGATCTGCATTTGTTGCTCCAAATGTAACTCCTTGTGATGTACCTGGGTTGGTTTGGCCTCAATAATGTTTTAAGGACATGGGCAAAATTTTAAGCGCGCACCACATGAACAACTTTGTGTCAACCACAAACTCATATTCCTACTAAACAGAACGTCACAACCCACTATTGTCCTTTAATTTGTATTATCTGACCATTTCCAAGAAATGAAAAAAAAAAAAAAAAAAAAATATGAATTTAGCAAAACTAAAACAAGAGATTACTCAAAATAATAATTTTATTTAAATAAAATCTGAATAAACAAATTTTACCGCCAAATATTTTCCTAATGAATTACATAAAATCACATAATCAAAGCTAAATTAAATCCAATAAATTTGATTAAAATCCATCCTCAAATAAGGTTAAACGAGGTTTCTTGGAAGGCATAGGGCTTTCCACTTCTTGATCAAGAGGAAATTGACTTGTCTTCTCACAGTCAACGGTCAACGCCAACTGGAACTCTAGCGTTGCTGGCAGATTCAGATCGAAGTCCCTTGGGGCGTGGCTAGTGCTGAGGCTGGCCACACCACCTTCGGAAGAGGTGACGCCACTTTTAGAGCTCCCACCGCCTCCACCGATGGTACCTTCGTAGTGGCGCCGCTTGTGACCACCCAAGGCCTGGCCCGTAGGGAACGACTTGTGGCAGACGGAGCACTCGTGAAGTCTGCCTGTTGGATTGAGAGCAGATACATTAGAAGCGGTGCTTGCGGCGTTGGCAGATGTCGATGTGGAAGGATTGCCATCGTCTGAAGCGGTGGCGGTGGAGTTCTTGCGGTGGCTTGCTTTATGTCCGCCGAGGGCTTGGTATGAGGGAAAAGCCTTGTCACACACGCTGCAGTTGTATGACTGGTTCTGGGTCGTCGGTGGCGGTGGCGAATTTTCTGTTTGCTTCTTAACATCGTCTATAGCGGTAAAACCGGCTGTTTTCTTAGTGGAACTGGCGGTGGCGCCACCTCCGTCTCCACCGCTGCGAGCTAGCATGACGAGACAGAGGGCTAAATATTCTTCATCCGTCGGTGGGTTTTCACTGCGTGCACGCTTTGAGCGCTTTCTTTTCGCCCAGGAATCAAGATTCCGATCAACATCTTCATACCGTAGTCCCGGCGCGGTCGAATTCAGAGCTTCAAGTGCCATAATCAGTATCTCTTTCTCCACCGGAAAATCAAGAAACTGTTGTGTGTGAAAACGTATCAATGTATAGAGAGAGAGCTTTTAAGAGTAATGTGTTGTAGAAGACTGAGTGAGTGAAGAAAGGTTTGGGAAGTTTATATATATAGAGCGGTTTAGGGAGTTGGAAGTTGCGTGGGGAATGGCGGTGGGGGAGTTGTACAGTACAGGTAAGAGAATATATAATTATTAATTAATTAAAAAATAAGGATAAAGATTATAGAGAGCAGTAGTGTTGAGGTGGTGGGCGGAGAGAGAGTGTGGTCAGGTCAATAAGAGTGGGTTTGTGTGTGTGAGAGATAACTTGCCTAATCTTTTTATGGAAGTGGTTTATGTTTTCGACATGCAATGAATTTACACAAAATATTTGGGTCCAAAAGAAAGAATTCTTCAATTTGTACATTGACCAGTAGTTTAATTTATCTGTAAAAAAGGATTTAATTGTCTCGTAGACATCCTAGAAAATTCAAAAAGGAAAGGTTGTAGGCGGTGCCGTGCTTTAAAATTTAGTATTTGTTTAGATACCAGAATTATCTACAAATTCATACTTATCATATATAATAAATTAGTAGCCAGTCAAAACAAGAAACGTCCACTAGGTAAGGGTGCAGGGTTCTTTGAGATCTCCACAAGTCATTCAAATCCATTATATTTTGAGAAGAAAAAAAAAGTGTATTTTGTAATAGATAATGTGTGGTTGAAAAAAAGAAAGAGAAATGTATTTTGAAATTAATGGAGTCCATACAGATGCTCAATGTTTAAAAATTTGATACGGAATATTTAAATTCAAATGATCTAATCGGAATCCATCCAATAGTAAAAAGTTCAAATTAAAAATAAAATAGAATTTTACGTATAACAAGTCATTTCATAGTAACTCAGACATTATTTTAGCATATGTTTGGTACACATTAAAATTTTCATTCTCATTTTTCTACTCATTTTCAATAAAATAATATTTTTCATTACATCAATAATTTTTCCTTCTTTTTCAACCACATATTCTCTATCAATCTACAATTTCAGAATACATTCTTTCAAAATAATGAGGCTCAAACACACCCTTATATTTCAAACTTTGAACCAAATTATTATCTTATTTCAACGATTTTTAAATACGTAGGTTTTGACCAATTTAGGACTAACTTGAAACTTTTCGATTCTAGTCAGTCGATACTTTTGTCTTTTGTGGATGAGATTTTGGGTTGGATGGGGGCGGTGGAGTGTGGAAGAGTTGAAATGAGGTGGTGGTGGTGTGTACACTTATTTTACATTGAGAGCTTTTTGAATTCTAAGTTTTTTTGGAATATCCTTTTCGGTTGGCTATCTAGAAAGATAGGTTTCGTGAGAACATGTCTCAGCTAGCCACGTGTGCTAATCATTGGTCACGATTCTCAGACTAGAACATCACACCCAACCCCCAAAGGCTAAAACTTTAAATAAAGGAGAGAAAAACAAGTGATAAATTACTTCAGAACCCCTCAACTATGGGCGGCTGCTTGGTGTCTAAGCATACTCTTCTTGACATGCAACACCATTTTTGGCTCTAGAAAGTGAGAAAATTAGGGTTAGGTATTCTAACATTTCAAGTTATGCGGTTAAGGGAATTTAACCTAGAGTAAAGTTTTGGGTTCTATATATATTTAAATATGTGAATTTTGGTTGTTATATAATTGAAACTTTCAATATATATATATTAAAATATCGTGAAACTTTCATTTAAATTGAAGAGATATGTTAAGGGGATGACAATTTTGCTCTTAAACTTTGTGTCATGTGGAGATACCCAACGATTTTAATGAACATCAACAATTTCAATCACTTGGGGAAGTTTACACATTTAATTAGTGTTGGTGTTCGACCTAACATTTATTAGAAATAGAATCATGGTACTCAGGACAACACAATGTAAAGTCAGACTACGCTAGAAAAAAATTTAAGCTCAGACATTAGCTATCGTAATTTAAGAGACATCATGATTAATAAATCCTCGCTACACTGTCACACCTCACCATCAAATCCTCTCAGTAGGACATGTTGCGGCCATGAAGTCATCACCTGTTTTACAACCAATTATAAGCAAACAATGATTATCTAGTGTCAAGTCATCATTACCTGATGTCATAACTGACGCGTAGGTGTAATGATGACCTACTAAACCAACCTCATTCAGCAATTAATAAATCAAAATTGCAAGCATCGACTCTCATTCAAGGTCGGTACTGTAGCAAAAAATACCCTAAGCGGGCAAGTGACATGAATTTATATCCTATGAATCTGGCCAAATGGTCCTCTCAAGAGGCAAAACTAAGAAGACTTAGCCACAAACACTTTCAAATGTTTCTTTCATAAAACTACATTGTAAACCTTGTTCCAATTCCAGCAATGCTCAATAAATTTTTCCTATTTTAACTCGATCCAATATTGTCATGTCATTTTTAGTAATCAACAAATAGGTTGGAATCTAGATCTTCAATTTTGAAAGTTGAAGATTCATAACCACACCACACGAAAAGTTAAAAAAAGCTTAGTCTTAATTTTTCCTTAAAACGTTTACTTATAACTAATTAAGTAGGCTTTACAATAAATAATTTCTTAAATAAGTAAAATTTGAAAATTTTGAATTACTCTTTATATAAATATATACATACTTATAAATTAAGTAGTAAATTGTAAATTTTAGAAATATGTTGATATAAAATAGATTTTATCAGCCTAAAAAAAGTCAACATTGTCACTGTCTGAAAAAGTAATTTTAAACGCGGCTCTAGAGTGGCGTGGACACTGGGAGAAAGAAGGAATGGGGCTGGGGCTAACAGTAGCTTCACCGGCAGGCAAATAAATCGTGTGGTTCTGGCACTCACACGGCACGCAAAAACGCGGTTCTACTTTATAAACACGACACGTGAATTCTCGATTCTTCAAGATATAATGCTGGCACGACACGTGTACGCTTCCCTTAAGTGAGTGAGTGAGAAGCGAAGCTCACCGTCTGAAAATAAAATTGCATAATTAGGTGTCCACAGAAAAAGGACAGCTGGACATTACGTCCTCCTTGTTGAGCGGCCTTGCCAGGTGGCAAATTCTCTGACTTTTTGGGCAAGGAAAGATCGAAATTGATCACCAACTCCATCGAGTGGGGGTGAAAACTTCCCACTATTATTGATGTGATAAATTATCAATTTTAATCATATATATTTTACGAAATTCATAATTTTTTTTACCGCATATTTTATCAATTTTTATTAAAATCTACTAAAAATTTAATTTTTATTTAAACCAAACATAAGCTTAAAAAGCGATTATATTGTTCAGTATTATCCAAACATGAATTGATGCACACATAGTATACATGCAAAATGATCTTAGGGGATGACAATCTATCGAACTCTTAGCTAAGAGTAGATGCTTAAGCCCCCGTTAGACACCCATTCTGTTCTCATTCTCATTCTCATTTCTTTTCTCTTTCTTCATTTCAACCACACATTTTATCAATAAAATAATATCACACATAAACCCAAAAAATTTCCTTACTTTTTAACCATATATTCTTCCATCAATCACTATTACAAAACAAATTCTTCAAACAAAATGGGTGTCAAACAAGGGCTAAATTTTAGAATCTACATATTTAGCTCCTGTTCGGTCTGAATTATTTTAATTCAAATCAAAGTCAAACAATCAATATTAACCACATCTTTCAAGGGTTCCACAACTTTTTAACTACACATTTCAAAAACTTCTATCACAAGCTACCTAAAAATCTAATTTTAATTTATACCAAACACCCTCTTAACGTGTGCAATTATGGCATATTTGAAAGATGGGCATGAAGCGTGTCTATTACATAAGCGAAAACAATGTGCTCCAAATGGAAAAGCATCTTTATAAAATTTATGATTAGGATCCTTATTTGTAATGACAAAGTAAGGCATCAAGTGAGTAAAGAACAAGGGTTAAAGTAATTTGAATCTAGACAATCCCAGCATTAGGAATAAGATTCGACGTATGGATTGTTTTCGCGTTGTCCTAATGACACGTGTCAACACTGAAAATCAGTTGCCACGTACTGTTGTTATTGTTCATTAGTAAAGTTACGTGAGCTGTTGACAAAATAAAATAAACAGTGGATTATTTGGCAAATTATAGACCGTTTAATGAAGATTACTTCTAATGACAACCAAGGGAAAAGTGAAAGAGGTACACAGCACAATTGTAGCTAAAGGCGGCCAATTGCTTGAGCATTAAAATTAAATTGTCCCGTAAATTAGGACATGTTTGGTAGTATACAAAAACTAAATTGTGGGATTTTTATTTTATTTTGAATCAATCTCTTCGAAAAACTATTTGAGCTCAACATTGGCCCCGATCGACCAGAATGGATCGCTCTCTAGCTAGCACTCTTTTGTACTAGTTACAATTTTTTAACCGTCTTGCTGTGTTCAACCTCTTTCAAAACTCGCAACTCGTGTAATTTAAAATTATGCCTCTCATGCTTAGTTGAGTAAGGACCTTTAAACCATGTTTGTGAGGTGTTTATTAACAATTTAGGGTGTGTTTGAGCCACATTATTTTGAAAGAATATATTCTGGAATGGTAGATTGATGGAGAATGCGTGGTTGAAAAAGAAAGAAAAGTTATTGATATGATAGAAAAATATTATTTTATTAATAAATGTGTGGTTGAAAATGAGTCGAAGAATAAGAATGAAAATTTTAATGTGTACCAAACAGGAACTTAATATGGATAGAAAGATATAGTGTATAAGTGTGTATTCGTAGATTCTTCAAAATGACTATATAAAGTATTTTGAGTATTTATAAACATTTTGTCGCAATGATTCTTAATGGAACAAATGTGCCGTGTTAACTTTCATGGTATGCCTATGAAACGATCTATATTCAATGGATAAACATAAAGAATAAAAATACTATGAAATATTTATATATAAAACATAAAATTACTATGACATGTGGAAAATTCAAAATCTTTGGCTTATTCGCAATTGGTACCGTAGAGTTGAACAGCATATGCCTTTCCTTGCGTAAATAACTTCATCTTGAATTCCATTATTTTAGGGTCTGTTTGGTAGAGATTACAATCGGATTTAAATTGAGAAATTAGTCGTTATTGTTGACTTTTATTAGACGAGTACGACCCAATAACACTATATTTTCAATTTTAATTGAATTTTAATTATTACCAAACGGGCTCTTAATTTCCTTCTACCTGGCTCTTCACCAGAAAAAGTACTGCCAAACTTTTCTCACCTAAAAAAAGTCCATTTTTTTTTTCAAATCTACACGTTTTTTTGGGTAGGTCGAGGCTAACTAAACTTTCATAGATTATAGGTCTAACCAGGATTTGGGGGGGCCAAACACCCACTAAATATATATGAAAAAAGAATATCAATTTTATATTTTAAGCAGGTTTGATTCTCGTTGATTGGAGAAAAAATGAGTTTTGAATAGTATTTTTAACAGAATGACTGGTTAAAAAGTAGATTTTTTTTTTTGATATACGTATAAAATATTTTATTAAGTGAATGTGTGATTAAAAATAATTATATGATAAATTATAAAATAAATTAATAAATGTCAAACATCCACTTTATCACATCGGTTCATTAGCAAATTAATATATTTTTAGCTATTTGAAAGAATAGTTGATTAGGTGCGAAACTGTCCCCAGTCTCTCAACTTTGGAGCATTTAAATCACATGTTTTTAGACTATCATGATATAAACTTAAAAGAAAGTGTCACCGTGACGCGTACGTTTTTTCTTCTAACATTCAATTTAACCTTCTCATCCTTTTTATATTGAATAAGCATCATGTTATCTGTACTGAATTTTTTACTTATTACTCACAATGAGAATGTGGATCACATTGTCAAAATTTTAAAATACATGTTGACCCCGCATATTATGTGAGAGTGAGTAATCTATTATGTACAAACTATTACATACAAATGGATTAACACATTGAATAAATTGTTTTTTCACATTATCCGTTAGAAATCAAGGATTTGACTTTAAAGTGTAGAGACTGCTAAAAATCATAGCCGTATACATTTTGAGCGTGTTTGGTGGAGATTGAAATTGTATTTTTAGTAAATTGTGATAGAAGTTTTTGAAATGTATGGTTGAAAAGTTATGAAATCCATGAAATATGTGATTAATATTGATTGTTTAACTTTGATTTGGAGTAAAATCAGATTTTAATTAAAAAAAAAAAAAACAAGCATGCTCTGAGTTCCAAACAAAGAACGAAGAGAAAGAGAAATTGGAAGCGGTCTTCAACTTTGACATTTGGCTGGGAAATCACTGTGAAAAGTAATTGAACGAATCGATTAAACTAGTTTTATGTAATAAGAATTTAAATCCAGCATACCAAGGGCGGAGACAGGAGGGACTTTTTTTTTTTTTTCTATTGGACTGATACAATAAAAATTAAATGGAATCTCACTTTATTCACTGACCTTTCTATTGTTATAAAACAATTATTTAACTTTATATGTTATAAAATAAAGTTGTGTATAAACAATTCTTCGTCAAGTAGTATACATTGAACTCTTATAAATTAATTGTAGTAGATTTTGGATTAGTGGAAATTACAGCATATCAGAATTTTAAACTTTCAATTTCAAAATTCAGATTTACAAGTTTTTATTTCAAAAATCAAATGATAATTAAAATTTTAATAATTTAATTTTTTTTAAAAATAAAATTAAAATAGATGACAATTCCAACCCATCCAATTCAATCATAATTCATATTCCATTCTACCCATCGTTTCTCTCTCTCTAAAATCTCAAATCGACAGTCTTTACATATTAGCAGGTGGCGACTCTTCCAACAGTATGGCATAGCTAAACTTTTCCTTCACCTCCGAAGACTCTTCACGAATTATTCAAGCAATGAGTGTTGCGTACTGCGACAGGTCAAGCTGTGCAGCTTGTCTTCGTGCGCTGCTTCTCCACACGACGATGCTAGGGAGACGCGATGTTCTAATTTACGGGAGATGTGATGTTCTAATTTACTGGATCTCATCATCGATGAAGGTTCGGATCAGCAGCGACATTCTAGTTCTGGTAATGCCGTTGTGGAGATGACATTTGTGGATTTGATTTGTTGGTGGTGTTTGGGCAGCGATGGCGGCAATTTTGTGGATTTGGTGGCGACGGTAGTTGGGTGCGGTTATGTGGTTCGGGTGCTGTGCGATGTGGTTGGGTGCGGTGGTGGTGACCAGTGTTTAGGTATGGTGCTACGGTGGTGGTGTACGATGATTGGGTGTGGTGATGGTGTGGTGCTGTGTGACTGATAATTTTAGATATGATTTTTTGGTGGTGGTTGGGTGGTGGTGATGGTGATTGATAACGTTGGTTGTGGTGCTGGTGAGTTGGTGGTGGTGTTAGAGATGATGGTTAGATGATGGTTGCACTGTGTCGTCGAGGTGGTGGTGGATCTGCGCGACGATGTAGTGGTATTTTTTTTGCGATGTGTTGATTTGTTTGAGAATGTGTTGCGTTGAGAAGTGGTGATGGTGGTTCTGGTGGCGAATGTGGCGATGGTACTGCTGAAGGGAGTGTTAAGGTGGTGGTTACAAGTGTTGGTTGTGGTCACAAATTATTTGGTTGATTGTGACCATTAAATTGGTAATCTGTGACCAATAAAAAATAAATTATAACCAAGAAAGTATGTGTGACCTAAAAAATTATTAATTTGTGATTGATAATTTGAAAATTTGTGACTGTCTAATAAGTTGTTATTTATAATATTTGTGATTTGTGACTTATAAATAAATTGTGGTGTGTAAATTTCTTATTTGTGACCAATGAACAAATTGTAATTTATAAAAATTTTGAATTATGAAAGTAAAATAATTTGCGACATATAAAATTTCTGATTTGTGATCGAAAAATAATATATGACTAATTAAATCATTAATTCATGACCAAATTGTATAAATTTGTGATCTTAATATATTTAATTAGTAAAATATATAATTAACTAATTAAATTATAAATTGATTTTAATTAGTATCTGATCTTTGAAATTTGAAACATTTGTTCTTAGTTTTGAAATATAAAATATTTAACCTCTTATTTATGAAATTTTCCCTTTGGATTAATGTACTAGGTCCCATAGTTGGACTTGTTTAATACTGTGGCCCAAATTGAATTAATTGTGAGGCAAATTAGTTCCACTATTCTTTAAAAAAAAAAAAATTAATACCCTAAAACAAAAAAAAAAAAAAAAAAACTCCTAGAATTGTATTTAATATGTTAATAAAATCCTCAATTAATCAAACTACACAACCATTTCTCTACCGTCTCTGCCTCCTCCTGTAAATTTTCTTGCCCTATACAATATCTAATAATTTTAGAGAGGTAATTGCATCTACTGAAGCCCTAATCGTTGTTATCTGGTTTATTGATAATGCTGGGGTTATCGTGAATATGAAGGGCGAGATGAATGGTAATATTCAATGTTTAACAATAGATAGTAAATTGATGTGTTTCTTTCTTCCAAAGGCGTGCTCTCCACTTGAAATTATGTTTCTTGTCATTCATTTGGTCACTTCCGTGTTTGTAGGTTTTGCCATAACTGGTCTAATTGGAAATGAGTGTGCCGATCTTTGGCCTGCCAGTGCTGCCAATGCCATTGTTTAGAAGAAATTTGGAGTGGTGGAGAATTTTTGTTTTTCAAGTTCTTTGAAGTCTGATGTTAGAAATTTATATGACGCTTATACTAAACAAGTTCCTATTTTGTAGAAGTCAGATTCTTTACCGATTTTCTTATTTCTATGGATGTGTTTTAATTCTATTAATATGGATTATTGCTTATATGATTGTAGCACACGTGTGCCATTTATGTGTTTATTCTAGACGTGTTGGCTTTTGTGCTATTCACTTGACTTTCTATATTGTTACTTGCAATTCACTCGGGAGTATGTTGAGTTTGAGTAGTTTATGTGGGTATTGTTATGCCTCGCCTCCGAGACTCAAGGAAAAGTAGCCACGTGGACAGGAAGCCATGTGGACAAGGAGTCAATAAGGAAGTCAAAGGAAAGCACAAGAGGTCAAAATGTGAAGAAATCAAACAAAATCGAGGTTCCTGCACTGCAAGGTCGAAGTCCATGCTGAGGCACTGCGTCAAGGAGGAAGTACTACAGCTTGGGCTGAACCACTGCCTAAGGAGGCAAAGAAAGGGGCCGAAGCTCTCCACTTAGAGAACTACCTCGAAGATCTCTCCGAGACTCTCTAAACTCGTCCGAGACTTATGAAGTCGACGCTGTCTCTTGTAATAGATTCAAAGATCTCTTAGAAATGATTGATATAACGTTTGTAATAAAGTTTGTTAGTGTATCAGCCTATTACTTAGAGCGGCTGACCCCTTATCAATGTATTAATTGTATGAGTGGACAATGATGTGACGTACCAATGTGGAAGATGAGGCCACGTGGTTATGATCAAACGATTAACACGTCAACCTGGACAGTATAAATAGTTTCTTATTGATAAGGGCATTTTTACACGTTCATTTCAGTTCACAAACATAAATAATTGTTGATAAATGTGTAGAATATATCTTAATTCAATGTAATATGTGTTTACAGGACATCAACGATAAACGTGGAGGAAACTAGGAAAAACAAGCCAAAAAAAAGGGCTTAAATGAAGCAAAAACAAAGCTCGAGGACTCAAGTGCAAATACTGAAAAAGTTGTGTCAAATCTCACGATGAAGATTTGAGCATTTTAGGAGTCAATTGGATGAAAGGAGACATCAAGGGGATGAAATATCGTCAAAGTATGATCACATATCAATTTCCAATCGGAAAAGTTATGCATCTGTTTTCAGTCTTATATTAAGACCCATTTTTAACATAGTAAACGATCGAACTGTAAGATGATGTATGAATAAAAGTTGTAGACATTTGAGTTAGATTTCTAACTCAACTTGAATCACTACAATTGGACATCAAGAGTGAAAGATATGATTAAAATAATAAACGTTGTCCGATGGAGAAAAAGATAACACTATGGGGTCGCATAATGAAAATTCCTTGCAACCGCATAGACTACTACATAGATCTTTTGGGCTGAATTTATTTGATCTATGCGACCGCATGACTTTGTACTATGCGGTCACATAGAAGGCCTCCGACATGAAAATTCTAGTTTCCTTATTCGAACTAATCTCTTATGGTAGGGTATCTTGACGACCTATTTAACCCTAAACTCATCCAAAACTAGGTTTTCACGCATTCTTTGGGGGAAAAACACATTGAAGAGCTAACAAGAAGGCGAGAACAAGGATTTTCACTTCAAGTTTCAAGATTTCAAGATTAAATTCAAGAATTGGGTGATGTCTTCTCCTAAATATTTTTCTCGTTCTTTAATTTTATCCATACTAGGCTAGACTTTTTATATACTAGGTGAACGATGAACCTCACATTTTGATCTTTTAATTTCTATTTTGCAATTTGAAAATCAAACACGTATGATAGATGTTGAATGATTTATATACGTCTTCTTGCCTCCATAATTAAATACATGTGATTATGTGAATTTGAGTGGTTTATTTTATGCATTCGAAAGAAGATAAATAAACTCTACAAGATATAAATCATCGTTTAATTCATAGAGGATATAAATATACCGATATACTTTACGTGAATCTTTAAGTGTTTACAAAACGTCATGCATTTTTGTATATTGCATTTGTCATAGAAATATAATCAAATGGTATGCTAGAATAGATTCAATTCTACTCGAAAGAGATTGTTGGATAAGTTAGAAACATTGATTCTTCAACCTGTTATCAAATTGTGAAAGAGGGATTAAAAGTGAACTTGTTTGGTGATTCGCGATCCTAGTACGCCTTTTCATATATTCATATCTTCAACTTTTGCATTTAGTTAGTGATTTTAGTTTAATCTGCATAATAGTTTTAGTTTAATCATAAAATTTGAGAACTCATTCCAAATTTAGATAGATTCGTTTAAGGTCGAGATAATAGAAATCACGTTAAATCAATACTCGTGGGGACGATACTCGAAATTCTTGAATTTTCACTTTATTACTTGTCAACGAACTGTGCACTTACGGTGATTTAAATCCGAAACATATTTTCGTGAACACTCATTCTAAGTAATCGAGGTTGATTCTTTTGCAATCAAAAAATCATAAATAAACATACTTGAACTCTTGAGAAATACAAAGAAGAAAACACTTAGTTGAATATTGAGTGATTTTTACAATCTTGTGGAATATTGATTTCAATAGAGAACATAGATATCACAACACACTCTTTTTCTATTTATCCTTCCGCATATTCCCATTGAATGCAACATAGCTTAGTTTGATTTCTTCCCGACGATCGTTGTTAATGCAATGGTCGTCGTTCCAAACCGTCGATGCTCGAATATCTTTATCTCTCGCCACAAAGTGTCTCCCGCGTCTATTTCTGAGCATTCACTGTCATCACTCCAGTACGAATGCACCGAAAGCGCACTTGACTTAGCAAGAATGGGCCCAACATTTGTTGAGTTTATATTTTGGGGTCAACAGGTATCATCAGGAGAAGACATTCTAATTGCATTGCCTACTAGTTTTTTTGGGTATCATCATGAGAAAACATTCAAATTGTGTTGCGTGCTAGTTTATTTAGGTATCATCTTGAGAGTATTTTTGTGACTTTTTATTACTTTTTTGAGTGTATGTAACTTTTTCAAATTTCTGTCACTTTTTTTAGTACTTATCATTTTTTTTAATTGTTGTCACTTTCTTAAAAATTTCTGTCACTTTCTTGAAATTTTCATCACATTTTTTATTAACAAACATCACTTTTTTTTTTTTTAATAAAAATGACATCGTATGTCACTTTTTAATACTTAACTTAAAAAAATGACATTGCATATGATATTGTGTCACTTAACTTTATACATTAGTTTTTACTTCTTTTTTTTAATATTTTCTATCACTTCTTAAAATTTCTATCACTTTTAAAGTGACAAACATTTAATAAAAGTGAAAAATGACTTTTAACTCTCAATTTTTAATAACAAAAATTGACACTTAATTTTACACAGTATTTTTTAAATCTAAAATATTTTTCATATGATTTTTCAAAATACTCTTAATTTTATGGATAATTTTGTAAGTTGCCCCTAATTGTATTAATTGACTTTGAGCTCATTAGTGCTTGGGTTAACTGATCCTGATAGGATTAGGGTTTGTAGTAACCTCTATATACATATACTCAACATTTCGGATTTTAACATTCTTGTCATTACATCCTTGCTAGCACAAGACATAGTCAAAATCCTAAACTTAATTAACTCTAAATTCAACCGACGATCGTGTACTATTTGTGTTTTATTTTAATTTCTTCTTCTGGAATTTTGTTAGAGGTTGTACATCTGGACAACTGTAGTATGTTAAGATCGTTGTAAATCAGATTTAGAATTGCCCAACTTACCTCTCATGAAAGATTATATTCAACACAAAGATAATCCATTGTTTTAGTATTGAAACTAGTTTAAATTCAAAAGTGCATGTTTAAGCATATACACAGCAGTAGATTGCTTATACACAAGTTTAGATCAAGTAGGATTCCTCTTAATACGTAATTTTATCGCATTAGAATTGTTCATACATAACATTATATATAGTGTGAATATACAATGCAAATTCAAGTTGTCCAGTTATTTTAGCTCCAAGTGTTAATTTCAACTTTGCATGGCCAATCCTGACATCTTTGGGGCCTTAGAAGACTAATTAATATGTTGCCCTATTGGAACCCTTCTTGAAAGATGAATATTACTCTTCTAAATGGTTGATATGTGACTCGTCTATTTTGAAGAGTAGTGCTACACGTACAATCCCTTTTACCTAATGTTTGATAGTGTGCTGACATGGCAAGAAATTGAAAATGTCAATATCTCAATACCAAAAAAAAAAAAAAAAAAACAAGAAAACAAAAGAAAATGCAGCGTTTTCATCTTCTCCATGGAACCCACCATTCATTTTCAACCCATTTGAAAATAAGTTGAGGAACGAAAATGTCCGATTGTGAAAACCCATTTCATGATGCCGACAATGTCAACTTCGTCGTCGTCGACTCGATAGTGGATGAAGCGTTCCTACTCCCGTCCATTGTGGTTGCTCCTATTCGCGACGGAAGTGCAGACGATAGTGAAGCAACGTACTCCGACAATGGCGACATCGATGCCTACACCAGCATGGGTAACGACTTCTTAACCTTCGTTTCATTTGAGGAAAATAGCCGTTGTGCGTTAATTCTTTTTTCCTTTAAACCGTAAAAATCATGTGGTAAGTTTACTATGATTAAATTGCTAGAAACCTTAGATTGAAATGGTTAGAAGAAATAATGGCACTATATTCCTTTCTGAAATGGAGAAATAGTTAGTTGTTGTGCCTTAGTTTTTTTTGCTTTAAACTGTAAAAATCATCTTGTAAGGTTATTGTGATTAACTTGCTGGAAACCTTAAATTGAAATGGTTAGAAACATTGGTGCTATATTCCTTTTCGAAATGGAGAAATAATTAGTTGTTGTACCTTATTGTTGTTTTCTTTAAACCATAAAAAGTTGTTGTGATCAAGTTGCTAGAAGAAAGATGTGGTAAATGGTTAGAAGAAACATTGGTTTTTTGCCAACTATTCTAATTGATTGTTGTCAATTTCTTTGTGAATGCAGGATATTTGGAAGTTCTTTCATCCGAACATGACAATCCAAATGATAACACCTTATGGGAAGGAACAAACATTATTGTGCCTAGTGTTGGAATGAAGTTTAAAGATGAGCGATAGGTGTTTTAGTTTTACAAAAACTACGCTTACCAAGTCAATTTTCCTATGAGGACAAGAAATTCAAAGAAGGGTGATGAGGGGGTTGTACATTATGTAACTTTTACGTGCAGTAGGGAAGGTCGTCGAAACATTGGAATAAATGCAGTTTTGAAGCCTAAACCAACCATCCAAACTGGTTGTAAAGCAAGATTGATTGCATGTTCTGAACTTAATGGAGTTTAGCGTATTAATAATGTTCATCTGGAGCACAATCATAGAACAAGCCTATCGAAATTATGACTATATCGATGTAATCGCCAAATCAGTGCACGAGTTAAAAGACAACTTGAAATAAATGACATTGCTAGTATATCATTGCACAAGAGTTTTAAATCAGCCGTAGTTGAAGCCGGTGGTTACGAGAATATTTCATGTGTTGAGAAGGATTGTAGAAATTTCATTGACAGAGTACATCGTTCAAGACTTGGTAAATGAGACAATAATGCAATACAAGCTTATTTTTTGAGGATGCAAGCAAGTAGTCCTAGCTTCGATTTTAGTATAGACTTGGATGATGATGCCCGTCCGAGGAACATTTTCTGACAAGCATGTAAGGAATTCGGTGATGAAATAACTTGGGCATGAACATGAAATCAATGGTCTCTCACTTGCTAGATTTCAGTCTTCCTAACTTTTTACTTCCTGCCACTTGAAGGACTCCTCTAATGCTAATAGGAAGAAGGCAACTAGATGTCCTACTTAAGCTGTAAACTAACGGTTGCAAAATAGTCATTTTCCAAACTCGAAATCTGAATGTAGTTCAACTTCTTTGCTTGTTCAAAATTTACCAACATCTGGCTGATAGTATCTCATTTGTTCAGGTTGAAATGTGGGGAATTTTTATTACGTTGAAATATTCAAGCATTACATTGTCATTAACATACAATCACCAAAGATAAAATATTCAATCAACATCCCATTACATTGAAGTTCATAGAACATCTTTCGAACTTCGTTTTCCCTTGCACATTATTATGATGTTGAGGAAAATTTCAATGTCTTTTTTATCGGCAATGTTGGCACACGTTTCCAATATACGTGACAAATCATCAATGGGTTCACTACCATTGGTGATGCCACTTGATTGACTTTCATCTTGCAACGGATATGCTACGTCGGGAGGAGATTTATTCCAATAGAAAAACCAACAGACGTCGCGGGTACAACATTGGAATAAATGACCTTTGTTATCGGTTTGATTTTCCACATCCATTCATTTAACATAGCATTAACCACAGTTTGGGCATCTTCTCTTTCCGGGGCAATCTGATAACATGTGCCATGACCGTCTACATGAATGACATGTCCCCTTATCCCTTCCAGCCATCGAAGAATTCTATTATAAAAAGGAAAAATAACCACATCACAATAATCTCTGAATCAGCAATTAAATGTAAATGCAACATCTACACATAATAAGCAAGAAAATATAAGAAATACTCAATTCCAAAATTTTGATTACAGTATACCGAAAACGTTGGTGTGAAACTCAAACAGTATAAACATCTACACATAATAAGCATTCAACACAAACTGAACCAACAATTATGTGACGATTAGGGAGAATTAATTTCCATACATTCAACAGTTGAAAATTATAAATTTCTATGACACATAATACCACATAAACAAAGCATTCCACAAGTACAACAAACCCTTAGTTGAAACCAACTTTGTTCAAAATGGAAAATACCAAATATACGCGTTGATTTTTGAAATAGCAAGTAACGGCCAAATGTTTCATCTACACATAATAAGCTAGAAAATATACTGACTGGTGGTAGGTATGGGTGATTTCACCGTTGGCGACAGGGCAGACGAAGGAATTAACAGTAAGGTGTCCCTCACGCATGAAACGAAAAGGGACAAGCTACTAAACTAGAGAAAATAAAATGGAGAACGTAGATGTGCCAGCGAGATTTCTTCACTGGAGGTAGATGTGCTGGCGAGAGCTCAACAAAGTTGGTGCAGATAATGGAAAGGGGAGTGTGAGTTGAAAGTAGTTTGAGTTTGATTTGGGGAAAATCGGGAGAGGTGAGTGTGAGTTGGAGTGGGTAGGGTTTGAAAGTGGGTGGATTTCAAATTCATTGACGTGGCGATAATTTCATGATAATTTGGCTTTGATCCCCTTCCGATATTTTGACTTAAAAACATACCATGTCACCATTATGTAACATATTCGGTCAATTATTGTGTACTAATAGATTTTCCCTATTTTGAAACCCAGGTGTAAATATTGAGTGAGGAGCAGCACATACAGTTTTGCTTAGAAAGAAGATTATTCATATTTCACTTTCATGTCAAAAGTATGAAATCATAGGAAAAGTGGAAAATGGAAAGATGTTTTTTTTCTTTTCTGTCCTTTACCAAAGACTGCAAGAAATTTTGGCTGAAAGTAGACAAGAGAAAATGAGTTTAGGTTGTTGAAGTCTAAGGAGAGAGACGTGAGAGAATATGTTGGTCTTGCATACGTGAAAAAAATGTACTATGTTATGAGAGGAAAATAAAGCATACAAAATTGTAACCACCCGACTAATATATGGCAGCGGCTGTCTCTTCCTTCTTGGAATCCTCCGATAAATGTAACTGGATTTTTATTATGAGGCCCTAGGCCAAAGCCTAGTTGGCCTTGGGACAGGGCCGACCTTGCAACTTGGTATCAAAGCATTGTTCAGGGATTTCAATGAAATTCATAAAATTTAGATATTCACAATTACTCGTGGATTTATAAGGATTCATTAATAAAAAGATTTCAAAAGTTTTAGATGAATTTTAAGCTTAAAAATACACATAACAAACTCTTTAAAAATTTCACGATTTTTAATGAGAATTTTATGAAAATCTATTCAAATTCATGAAATTCATTAAAATTTATAATTTTTTTAGAAATCATTAAACTATCATTTGAGGACAAGTCAATAATTTAGTCATCCCTAATTAAATGTCTTGTGAAAGACCTACATGTTGAAGCCATGTAGACATTGCATTCGAAGAACCAATAAATATGTATTGCTCGAATAAAATAATTTGATGACTAACATGAAACTTCAACATATCTCGAGTGACTAAATGCATTTTCAATCCATTTTGAAAGCTTAACGGTGTGTGGATTAATGAGTAAATTCCATTCGCAATAACTATTAGCTCTAGTTCAATCAGGTAATTGTAATTTAATATTGTTAAATCGAGTAACTATACTTTATTTGGTTTTAATAAGGTAAATTCGTGTAATTTCTTCATTAGACCGATGGAAATTGATGGAACATCAATCAATCAATGAAGATTGTTAGTTATTTGAAGGGGCAGTGACGTGCCATAACCATCATTAATTGATTGCCAGTGAAATTGGACAAAATTATCTTGATATCAAATAAAAGTGTGAATGAAATCAAAAGAAAGTTAAGTTATTTGATTGAAATCATATTAAAATGTAGTTACCTAAATGAACAAAATTGAAATACTACGTGCTTAGCATTAAACTGAAAGTATAGTTATTGTAAATGAAATTTATCCCTGAATAAATATAATTCAAATATCAATTGATTTCAATCCATTAAAATGAGGGTCTTTACATATCAATTATGCACTTCATTGATTAATTTATTTATGCACGACTTGTCCCATACATTATATGTTGGAGATATTTTACACCGATAATGTGCATACTAGCTTCACGAAACAAAATATTGGATTTACTAAATGAGTACCGGATATGTAGAATAGATACCGTATTAATGAAATTTACTTAAGGCGTTGGTACGCCTTACTGAATTGAAATTCTATCATAAGTGGAAGACTCATAAATTTACTTACCGAAATCTGATTTGAGAAGACAAATTCGTAAATTACCGACTTCGAATATATGAACATGGATTCACCACTTCCCAATTTTGAACACACCTCTCTTTAATTCAAACTTTGTCCTTTCAATAAAAACACATAAACAAATTAATCATATTCTAAAATCAAGCATAAATAAATCAGAAATGAGAAAGATGAAATGCAAGTATTGCGTTTGGTCGAGGCAAGTGTTGAACACTCTGTCCTTAAGATGAATTTGCCCCGCATCGATGCTAACGATTTCTAGCAATCATCTCCCAAGATACAACGACCGCATTAAACCATATGAGCACTCCAAATGACTTAGACCAACAAACTCGAACGGAGTTCCCTCTCTACCATAACCATGATTTTGATGAAAGAAATAACCACTTCTACAAAATGTTTTATGAAAAACTAAAGTAAAACATGGAATGAAATTATGAATTTCTTCCCTCATAAAATCCAAACACATGGGATCTATTATATAGTAGTTGGAAAGATTTGTCAAAAGACACAATCATACCAAAAGACACATCTCTTGAAATTAAGATTTATAATTATTAGAAAGTAATCATACCAAAAGTGACGATCTCTCATATGAAAAGATACATCTTTTCATTACACATTTTCTAGAATATTCCACAATATTCTATATGATTTTCCAATAATTTCAAGTATTAAGCGGTTTAAGTTTGACTTAGTTTCCCATTCACCAAATAACGAATTTCGCTTAAATCATTTAAATTGGTCACATCAATTTTCGATACAATTTTTCAACAATCCCTCACATGAATGAGAATTAATGCAAATGACTATGCAAACACTAGTAGATAGAGGGCGGAAAAACACTATATCCGAGAAGGTAGCTTTTGGCCTTGAATCTCCCTTAGTGAAATACTATCGGACTTATTTGGCTAATTGGAGAACGTGATGTCTTGAGCAACTCAGCTGTTAGTGTAAGCCAAGACAACAGTACTAACACAATGTCTTCCCTAAATCGTTTATGATTTTCATGATTGTGTCCATTTTGGCCCTGGACCACTCTTGAATTTCATAAGTGTTTTAGAGAATTTTAGCCTTAACCAATTCTCGTAGAAGCAGCCCCACTTCACACTTACATAGGTGACCTCCTATTAAGAGTATTCTGTCATACTCCACTTGATTGAATCAAACTATAGGAATCATTAAAAGTGTATCTTAACCTTTCAATCATTCTACAGAAGCACTTTAATATCATAGGAATGAGTTGGAAATAATTTCCTAAGTGCTTTATGGAATTTTCATAACTTAGTTGTCTCTTTGAACCAAGATCTTGGGATCTCCAGTCAACAAGGTAGGATTACCATTATAAAGACTCTTACGTAATAGGCTAATATCATTCCCTTCGATATGCAGTATACTTGATCTCTTGGTAAATTTCTTAAATGTACCACGAGTTTACACCACTGAGATCAACTGCTTAACAGTATTATGTCTATGACTTACACATCTAATTACATGTGACTTAATATCTTATCAAATATAGTTAGCCAACAATCGATTCATTTGATAGATACAATTTGTCACTACCAAGAAATCTTCTCATGAAGCTACATGCTTCTCATTAGCTTTATCATATCTAAACAACATTTTTAGATGATTTCTATAGACACTAGACTAGTCAATCACTTTTACAAGTGAATTTCAGAAACATGGGTATTCAATATTGTCATTGAAACATTATAGTGCATTTGAACTTTATAAATATTATTCAAATATTCCAATTGTTCTTGCATGTCCAAACAAACGCCAGAATCGACTTTTATCTCATTTTATCCACTTTAGACTTAATGTATATCATCCTTATAATTAATATAAGGTTTTCTACCTTTTCCACCTTCATAGACATATTTCTATGATTATAATGTATATAAAAATATAACTTTTAACATAAGTTACCCCCACAATTCCTCAATTAGGAATGCATGAGCAACTAGTACTGTTGCATTCACGAATCTTGAACTTTTCATATAAGTTCGCAAGCATTGACGTTGACCCCCACATTTTTTGGGTTGTACCTGAACTTAGAGTTCATCAACTTTTTCGTAATTCAATTCATTTATCAAATAGATAATGTCTACATCGAATGCTTTATGAAAGTTTAAGTACTTTCAAAATAGTTGTTTTCAACCCACAATTTATTTCAATTGAGATTTTATACAATGTACTTCAATCCAACTATTTTCAATTTGATTACACACAATTTGATCAAGGTCACCACATAAACCAACTTAATTGGTATAGTATAGTCCAACAATGAAGGGCTAAACATCTCAATTCACAATAATTGCATATTTTCCAAACATATGCAATATATCAAATTTGTGACATTTCACATGATAGTTAAATGAATCAATCAAATATAGGCTGAAAAAGTTGTGTTCTCAAAAGACACAATCCTACAAAATGACACACATCTTCATCTGAATTGATCACAGAATATTTTATTATATTATACACAATTTCACCAATTCCAAATTTTGTCATATTTTATGCAAGTATAATTTTGCATGAATCATCTCAGTTAATTTCATCAAATTAATTGAGGCTATCATCATTAATATAATTTTCCATATTTCAATAAAAAGGAATAATCACGAGAGTTCATATACTTTCAATAACTAGTTGACATTCTTTCAACATTTATACATTTCCAATGTTTAAGAGTAAATTCTCATTTCTATCAATTTGTTGCCTGAATTGTATTAGTCTTAACAATATCCAATTCATCACGATCAAGATGACGATATAGCAACTTATGTTCCAAACATTTATACATTCATTGTATAAATTTGTTCCATTTTAGTCAACACATATTATGACGAGAAATGTCAATGTCTTATGGAAATCCATGTATTTCCATATTATGTTGCTATCTCAAAATGTACAAATGAACTTCTCTTTCATACAACTTTACTTAGTTATTCAATTTCGGACCCATAGTCCCATATACAATTTATCCAAGTCAAATGAACGAAACACACAAACATTAGTCAAGTCATCTTTATATTGACACTACACTTGCCAATAATGATGGTGTTGCCATGGTTTCATAATCTGGACTAACAGGGTAATTTCAAATTAAGGAATTAGTCTTTATCGAGACCAACTGCACCCTTACATGCGCTTCTAGATCACAAAGTGATCAATATTATAATTTTGACTTTTGGACAGATTAATATTACATCTCTTTGAGATAAACATGACACTAGGCCCAACAACTTTACTTAACCAAATTCACATGGTGGCCTGCACAAATCCACCAATTAAATTAACCAGAACCAAATGGTCAACCATGATTTGGTACAAACCTTGAACTAGTCATATTAGCTCGATAAACCGTTTTAAGTATTAAACAACGTTCAATCAAATTTGATCATTTCTTATCCCAGTATCAAATTCACATGTTTGCAACAATAATTATTTTGAACTATCTTTGAAAACAGTTTAACCCCACTTGGCATTCCACATTTACCAGTTTGAGGTATGTTTGTTCAAAGATTTCAACTATGTCTCAATTTGTATTCTCTTGTAAGAACAATTTCTTTTCTAAGAAGAATTACACAATTTTTACATACTAGTTTTTATCCTTTACAAATAAATGTCATTAACAATCATCATTGTCAAGGATATTAGCATCATTACCAATTATAGGCATCATCTGTGCTCTATAAAATATTTCTGTATCCCAATAATAGGGCAATCAATTTTCACTTGATTTAGGCTTCAAATTGCCACCAAATCTATTTACAAACTTGGTCCGCCAACTAGGCTATTTGACCAAAATATTTGTTTGAAATCCAAACCCTTGTGTGAGTATATAGTGGAAAGAAACTCCATTTAACCATATAAGTGGGTGCCAAAAGCATGCTCCCTTTGCGTGAGTAAGTGAAAATAATATATTAAAAATTCTTCAAATGAAGGAACATAAATTTTCCTTCATGCACGTATATTTGTCAAAATAGAGTAAACACTAGCATGCACCATTTAGTAACCATCAAATAAATTCATGATAGACTGTCACATTCAAATATCTCTTGAATTTAAGCATGTTTATGTAGCAAATATGCTGCTCGAAGTAATCATACTATAAGATGACAAAATATTTCATCAAGTGATTATCACCAATTAATCATTATAATACACAAATTCATGAAAAATACCGTATTTACAGCATACCTTATTTGGGACAGATACCGTATATGCAACTTACATATTGTATATGCAGTTTTCCTTTATTTCACTTTCAACTTTGGATCGTAATTTATCATTAATCCGGAATTGGTTTTAAGATTTCAAATATAATACGACGATCTACTGGACGAGTAGAACAAGTTAGTCTATTTACATTTATAATTTGACTATCGGATCAAGTTCATATATTTGGCTAAAGTTGACACAAAGTCACTTCTACTAAAGTTTGGTTTTCGACACTTAACAAATTTTCTTAACAAATTTTCTCGATTTCTAAACCAATTTTCCATACTTATCGAACACCAAGAGACTATCACCATCGATTTACTCATATATATTATATATGCATCACAAAATGTCGTTAAAATCACGATCACTTACGGAATCAGATTTTCAACAAAATATTAAAGACAAATCATGTTATGAAATTTGGAAGCAAAACTAATATGTTTGAGAAGAAGTCTTTTAACTTCTTTTACAATTATAAGGCAATCCCTTTTAAATAACAAGACATGATTCTTAAAACATGCACACTTCTGAATAAGCGCACCTAATTCAAACAGGATCAAAACTATCCAGATTTCGAAATTTCACCAAAGAATTATATTCAATCAGTAGCCACGATTTTCCACTACACACAAACTGTCTTTCTTTCCAATTTCTTCATTAACTGTCTTTATATGTACATGTTTTATTCGTGCAAAATATATAGAAAATTCATACAAATATGCAATTTGGCAAAGTGGAATATAATTATGAACAAATAGTTCATTCAAATTCCTTCAACTAGTAGGCCAACTTTCATGGTCTTTGAAAAATAATGGAAATACACGTACTGGATCTGTAGCCATCCATTTGCAATCAAATATAATACTTTATTCATGCACAATATTATGGAATAATATTTCGATGCATAATAATGCGAATTTAAATTATCATGCAAATTAAAATCAGAATGAAAGGTACCAAACATTAAAATCTGGCTATTAAATGGTTTCTGTCTTTCCCAATATTTAAACAGTTTATTTAAATTCAACAAGTAAACATTCATATGAGTAAATCCTTTGTTTCATAAACGAAATCAGATTTAAATCTCACACGTGCATATATTCAGATTGCACGTGAAAATCAAATTCTAAAGAGATTAGAATATGAAATGCACACAAATAAAAAAAAATCATCTTAAGATTGTTGAAGATATTTTACATCGATAATGTGCATATTAGCTTCACGAAACAAAATATTGGATTTACTAATTGAGTACTGGATATGTAGAATAGATACTGTATTAGTGAAATTTAATTAAGGCGTGGACACGCCTTACTGAATTGAAATTCTGTCATAAGTGGAAGATTAATAAATTTACTTACCGAAATCTCATAAAATCCAAACACATGGGATCTATTATATAGTAGTTGGAAAGGTTTGTCAAAAGACAATCATACCAAGTGACACATCTCTTGAAATTAAGATTCATAATTATTGGAAATTAATCATACCAAAAGTCATGATCTTTCATATGAAAAGACACATCTTTTCATCTACACATTTTCTAGAATTTGCCCTCTTTCTAGCCTTGGGCTTAGGGGCGGCGCCGGCCATAGTGAATAGCGGCGCCTAAAATGGTGAGTGTCGCCCAGAAGTTCGCAGCGCACGGTGTGCTACAGCGTAGCAGCAGCCCGTGCGCTGAAGGCTGCTACTACTAGCAGCCGGTGCTGCTGCAACTAACCAGCAGCAACGCCCGGGCAACGAACCATCAGCAGCGGCAGGCGCCCTGTGAGTACCGGTGCCTATCGCTGCGTGCGATGAAGCAGCAGTGGGCACTGCTTCGCCCTGCTGCCTCCGTTGGCGGCCATTTGGCGCCACCGTGCCGCCAGCCCACCACCACATTTTCAAATCCAGAACAGATGAAAAACATTTTTTTTTAAATTGCTAGAAACAAGAAAACAAATAACAATCAACTATTGATTGTTCAAACATGCAAGAACAATTTCTAACAAACATAAACCTGGCTCTGATACCACCGTTGGGAACCTACTTAATCATGCGCAGCGGAAGTAAAGCAAATTTCAATTCTCAAACAAGGATCTACATTGTGTTTAGACAGAAACTGTGTTTAGAATAATACCTTTGATGAATTCTGCAAACTCTTTTGCTGATTCACGAACTCCAATTATCACGATCTACAATTCAAGCTGTCCAGTTGTCCAGCCTCCAATGGTGATCCACACAGAGAATAAGAATGACGGCTATGGTTTTCTTTTCTCGTGCTAGCAAGAATAATGAAAATTCCATTAGGTTTTTCAAAAAATGGCGAGTGATGGATGGAATAACGTTTTTGGTAAGTTCAGTGACAACTCGAAGAACTTTTAAACTTCATTGCCAACTTGGAAACATTTTCGAAAATTGCATGACAGATCAATTACCAAATACATAAATATAAGAAGAATATTTCAAATTAGAGCTTTGACGTGATTTTATGGTGGTTCGAGCCTGTGTCTGTTTGCCCCCCATTAAGAATGCATTTCTGGAGAATGTGTGGTTAAAAAATTAAAAAAAAAAAAAATTGGATTTAGGTGTATTATTATTTTATTAAAGAATGTGTGCTTAAAAATAAGAAAGAAGAAAATGTATTTTAAAAATAACGAGGATTGCTAAATCGCTTATTAAAAATAGTCCAATATAAGTCTTTCAATAATGAAGGTAAATTGAGAATATTGAATACCAACTTTAAAGCACTATATAGATCGAAGGTATTAAGACAATCTCCAACCCTACATCAAAATTTGAGGTAAGTTTTGCACCAATTTGTATCAAATCTTGCACTATTCTAAAAATCGTGTACATCCTTTTACACCAAAACTTACACCAAATGAACAGTGTTTAATCACTTTCTTCATTTTTTTTATTCTTATCAATTTATTTATTCAAAAAAATATTTATTTATTTATTTTACAACTACCTATATTACTAAAAAAATAATTGTCTTAACTTTAAGTAATCGTGTTTGTTACATTTTAAAACTTTTTGAGTACATTTATTTTAATTCATTCTTTAATTATTATTATTATTATTACATTATTAAAATTTATTACAAATGCACATAATAATAATAATAATAATAATAATAATAATAATAATAATAATAATTTATAGTATTACAAGAATAACAAAAATTAAAACAATACCCTAAATCAATTTTTTTTTTTTTTTTTTTTTTTTTTGCAAAGTGAAAGAAAATGATAAAATGGTGCAATAGGTTGGAGAGTGCTAGGTTGGAGACCCTTTAAACTATTTTTTTTTTAAAAAAGAGGACAATTGTAGGTAGTAAGTGCAAATGTGCTGGTCTACCTTTTTAACTAAACAGTACAGAGCAACTTCGAGGACGTACAAAATTCTGAAAACATTCGACAATACCATAATAATTAATTTACATGTCTATTGATCTCTCATTTCATGCAATTGCACATCACCATAGATGATATGAATTATATAACTTTCTTAGAGGCAGGGGCGGACCCAGAATTATGGTTCGATAGAGGGGGGGGGGATAGAATTACGTAAAAAATTTATTTGTTATTGATTTAACCACTAAGCTAAGGCATGTCTAGGAAAAAAAAAAAAAAAAACTCTCTTCCCACTCCATTAAGCTTATTTTTGTCACACTTTCTCTGTTACTGAAACCACATTAGACTCTACCCCACTTGCTCATAGATTATACATGGTTTTTCTTCATTGTCCATTGAATTTATGATTGCCAAACTTGGAAAGTGGGAATTAAAGAAATGAATCATTGCATTCCTAGTGCTGAAGGCCTGCCCATAATGTTTTTCCATTTCTATATCATCAGTCGAAATATAGTCAAGAGGTAAAGAAAATTACTAGTGACACATGCCACATGGTGATAAGACTCTAGATCTGCATACACTAGTTATCAGTGGCATTGTGTGTTTGATTATATCAAAAATAAAATCGATTTTTTGTAGTAGTGGTTATGTCCACCGAGCAATACAGATTATAGAGAGCGAATTTCAAAAGTGGACAGCCACAAAATGCAGAATTCTTCCAGTTAAGAAAAAAATGATAATGTCGATCATCAATTACCATCTAAACCACCAAAAATTGGACCATCATCAGACTGGAAAACAAGAACATGTAGCCTAAATATGAACCAGCTAAATAAAAGTAGTAGGTATAAGCTTTACCTTTCTAAAACTAACAACCCAAGTCACCATTTTCATGATTTTGGAGTCCCCGTCATCGGTCGAAATATAGTCAAGAGGTAAAGAAAGGAAGGCAAAAAATATTGTAATCGCTACTTTCTTAACAGTTTACGTGGAATCTTCCCTACTCCCTAGACCACGCTTTACATTTGATTCTTAAAACTATATAACAATCTATACACTACAAAAGGCAGAGGAATGTCGAAATATAGTCAAGAGGTAAAGAAAGGAAGGCAAAAAATATTGTAATCGCTACTTTCTTAACAGTTTACGTGGAATCTTCCCTACTCCCTAGACCACGCTTTACATTTGATTCTTAAAACTATATAACAATCTATACACTACAAAAGGCAGAGGAAGAGAGGTTCCTGTTGTTACATACCATTACCATTACCATTAGCATTCAGCATTCAACAAAGACAGTTAAAGAGAGAAATCAAAGTCCAAGCCCTGTTTGAGCCAAATTATCGTAGAAGGAGAATGAAAAATATAGCCGTTATTCGACCCACATAAGAGAAAAAAAGCTTGAATTTATATGTTGATACGATGGATAACAGTGATATTTTTCATTTTAATGAGATAATAATGTTGATGAAACTGGGGCCAAATCATCTCATTATATATCAAGCAAAAAATCAAACACCCATTGAGCGTCTTTAAAGTTTAAATTAGATGAATAAAAACTTGAAACTTTAACGGCCAGACGTATGCAACTATGCAAGAAGCAAGGTAGTGTGCACGTGGAGAACGAATTCATTTCGAAATTAATTCAACTTACAAAACTTTCTTCAAATCTTCAATATGTTCTTCTTCTTCTTCATCTTTCAAAATATGGTAAATCGATTATTGGAATTTGGAACTCCCACCACCATACACAGTTTCCATCGTCGCCTAATGAGTTCGCAAGAGAAAAGAATTGGGGGGAAGGAAAGGGGATTAAGGGAACGAGTTCGCAGGAAAGGGAACGAGTTTGTTTGTAAAGTGTGTCCCATTTTTTCAAAATGTTAAAAGATTGGGCTTGGGTAGTTGGGTGGGCTGAAAATACGAGGCAAAACTTTAAGAGCCCAATGGGGACAGTTGTCTCCACTGGGTCTGCCCCTACTTAGTGGTGGCAATTGGGTGGGACGACTCCGACCGGCTTATAAAAGCTCGTTGCTTGTTTCTAAATGAGTCGGGATCCTTACAGAACTCATAGTTTCACCCAAGTGGGTTGAGTTGAGTCCATGTGCCTATGCTTGACGAGTTAGTTCGTTTGGAAAGCCTACAGGTGGGCTCACCAACTTGAGGCTTAAATTTGTCATAGTATTTTTAGTTTTCATTTTTTTGTAATTACATTGTAATTTTTCATACAAGCAATGCAATCGCGTATTTATTGTAAGAAATATTTTCTTATATTTTTCAATGATTTAAAGATTTAAATTAAAAAATTCTATAGGCTCGTGAGTTGGGCTAACTTGGCTCGTGGAAAGCTCAAACCACGAGCCGAACCGAGTCCCACTTTTGGGCAACGATCCAGGCCCAGCTCTTGGGCCCCAAAGCTCAAGCTCATATGAGCCATGAGAGTTAAGTCTCATGAGTTAGCTCAATTTGATTCATTTCAAACTATCGAAATTGCACTAAAACCTTCACACAATGCTCCAAAAATACTAACCTCCAATTACTCGACTTGGTCGAGTAGCCAGAAAATAAAAGCTATAAAAAAACGAATAACTCAGATAAAAGTCGTTCTCGACCATGGCTCAGATAAAATCACAATAGCGATAAGACTAAAGAGTGCTATAAACGTTGTATGGCCAATTTTAGTGCTGATTGTGAGTTTCCAGTTCACTTATTGTCACCTAAGACCAATCTCGACCGTTCACCCAATCCGCCAAATTTTTATGCTACTCTTTTTAATTGGATATTGGAGTTTACTTGAGGGAAAAGTTTATATTTAAGGTTTATTTTTTACCTCAATTCAAAAGTAAGGTAAATAGTATGAAAATTCAAAAATCAGATATCAATTTAATTAATTAAAACACATTTATTAAATAAAGATAATAAAATCATAGTTTGTGATTAATAGTCACATATTCATAATTATAAGTTACAAATTTATTTATTAGTCACATATCGTCAAATTTTTTTATCACAGATTATTTTGAGGTCACAGATTTTTAAATTAGTTGGTCACATATTTTTTTTAATCACGCATTATTAAATTTTTAGGCCATAGTTAAGTAATTGGTCACAGATATTACCAAACATTTGGTCACAGACTGCCGTCACTACCGCCAATACTTGGTCACGGTAGACCAACACAAACTAACCATCCATAGAACGCACGACAAGACGAAAACTGAACCCCAACAACAATAGATCCGCCACCAACAACAACAAACATAAACAGCCAACCAACAAGCCGCCACCCCCACAGATCCGCCAACAGCCAATCCGCCACACCCATGACGTCAAAGCAGCACACATACCATTCAACAAAACAGCATCTGAATTTAGCAAACAACGGAAATGCAACATATCCCCATAATCCAAATAATATGTCAATATATACCCCGTTGGCAATCACGACTCCGGTGACAACTGGAATCAAAGCCACATAAGTCAACCATGCCTCCATTTTCATTAGCTAAACCCCGAGATGTTCCCTCTAACAACAGACCCACAAAACACGAGACTCAAAGTTGAGATCTTCATTAGCTGAACCCTAGATCTTATGGTCTGTTTCGGGACCATCTTCATCCACGCGATCGCAACGTAACTGAACAACGAGCAAGCCGTCATGTGGCACATGGTCAAGAAAATCGGATAATTGAATTCATAATTGCTCAACAACCCACACACCCCAGCAGCGACTGCCGGTCACAACAACCGCCGCCGGCAGCAGCGACGTGAGAGGCTGCAACCGGTGCTGCTGCTCCAGCAGAGGTTACCGCCGGACCCGATGGAGGGGGATGGGGAAGGGAAAGGAGAAGAGGAGGGAAGAGACGGAAGATAGAGGGGAGGCGAGAGAGATTGAGAGAGTGAGGAGGGGGTAGAGAGTGAAAAATTAGGGTTAGGGTTTTTATATATCACCTGATTTTTTAAGAATGAAACTCGGTCCTTGATTTTTGAATTCTAAATTTCAAATCCCTGGAATTATGTAATTTCCCCGGAATTATGTAATTTCCCCTTTACTTGACTAACCCATTTTCGAACTATTTCAGAATGAGGTCCATATCTAATTAAGCCCAAATGAAGTATAGCCCAGAAGTAAAGCTTACGTACAGTGGCCCAGAAGAATGCGGATACAAACTACAGTTTGCAGGCCACTCAAGAAAGGATTAATCCATGGGAAGATGTCATAATTAAAAAGTTTAGTTTTACTAATTTCAAATTTAAAACATTAAGTTTAAAATTTCAAATTTTAGAGTTTTTTAATTTTATTTATAAATTAATAATTAAACATATATTTTGTTAATTAAATATATTAAGGTCACAATTCCATATAATTTGATCATAAATTTCATATAATTGGTCACAAATCATAAATTTTATATGTCACAAATTATTTTACGATCACAATTCAAAAATTTTATAGATCACAATTTATTCATCGGTCACAGATCAAAAATTGAAATGTTACAAATTATTTTATAGTCACAATTTAAAAATTTTACGTGTCACAATTTATTTATCGGTCACAAATCAGAAATTTTATAAATCACAAATTATTTTACTGTCACAAATCAGAAATTTTATAGGTCACAAATTATTTTACGGTCACAATTCATAAATTCTATAAGTCACAATTTGTTCATCGGTCACAAATAAAAAAAATTTATACGTCACAACTTGATCGAATTGTATACAATTTGGTTAAAAATTCATTTATCAGTCACAAATCAAAAATTTTATAAATCAAAAATTTCAAAATTCACAATTCAAATTTTTAGGTCACGTATTATTTATTAGTTCCATGCTCCACAGATCTGCAATAGTTCACAGTCGAACCCTGCATGAGCAAAGTTCCCTGCTCCATAGATCTGCAATAGTTCACAGTCTTCGCTGCGCAAAATAGTTCCCTGCTCCACAAATCTGCAATAGTTCACAATCGACCCTTGCGTGAGCAATAGTTCACTGCTCCACAGATGTGCAATAGTTCACATTTGACCTCTCGGTGAATAGAGATCTGTGCTGAAATTCATGCCTTAAGGTCTCCAGTCGTCCGCAGCCCAAATGAGAACACAAACGGAGCCCTGGAGAGGGATTCCCGCCTCGATTGAAAACCAATCAGATAAGAACCGATTTGTAGGGTAAGGCTTCGGCGTCGGAATATTGCATCCGAAATCACTCAACAGAGGATATCCAACGCCAATCAGGTGGCGATGATGATCGATAGGGTTCCAAGTCAGCCACGAACGGGAAGCCAGAGCCACCGATGGGTCGCGGCTAAAACGGTGGCTAATTCATAGGCGTTGGCCTTGACCAGAAATTGGCAGCTCCGACCCCTCCATCCGTGGAGGTCGGGCTGTCAGCGAAGGGAGGAGAGTGGAGAAGAGAGAAGATGAGAGTGACGGTGAAAAGAGAGGAGGAGGAGGAAAATTAAAATGAAATTGATTAGGGTTTAGGATAAAAATTGTACAATTAATATCTAATATTTAAAATAAAATATTTAATTTTTGAAAAGTGAAACCTTTAATTTGATTTTTGAAATTGAAACTTTAAAAATTTGTATGTACAGAAGAATGCGGATCCAAACTATAATTGTAAACGATAAAATTAAGTGCAAATTACCCAATTCCCTACTTTTCAAGATCCATTTTCAAAAATCAGATTTCAAGGTTTAAGTTTCAAAAATCAGATATTTTTTATATAGATACAGATTTATTATATTTAATTAAATATTATTGATAATATTATAAAAATTGATTTATACACAACCACTCCACCGCAAAATTAATTTTCAAACCCTAAATTACTTATCTCTCTCCATCTCTCACTTCTCTCTCTCACACTCCGTCTCTCACTTCTCTATCTCTCATCGGCTGCCTTCGACGAAGACCACAACGGAGGAGGCTGGCGGTGACGCTCGTACCCGCTCTCATCGGACTGAAACCCATCCCAATCGACAACGACAAGCGGCGGCAGTAGGTGGAGTCCGGGAGGCGAGGACCTAGCTTCTTTCTCTCTTCTCAACCTCTCTACCAACGGGGGCCGACAAGAGCAGAGGTGGAGTCTGGGAGGTGATGCTTGTTAGGGTTGTTGATGTGAGATGAGTGGAAAACGGGACTAGGGCGGAGTAGAGAGGAGGCTCGATGCGGAGGCGACGTTCAGTAGTCGCTTTCTCAGAGGAGAAGCTGTAGGGCCGATAAGGAGTGGTTAGAGTAGGAGGAGGAAGGTTGTGACTGAGAGGTCCGGTTGCAGTGGTACAGCCAGAGTTGGGAGATTGGGACCTCGGAGGCGGTGGTTGTTGTGGCGGCGGAAATGGGTGTTTGGAGAGGATTGGTTGTTGTGTTTTCATTTCTGTTTCGAGTTTTTGTTGTTGATGGTTGTGGTGGTGCGTGGGGGGTTGTGGTGCTGTGGAGACGATGGTCTGGTGGGGTGGTGTGGTGTGGGCAACAGTTGCTTGAATCTATGGTCTGTAAAGTAGTGGGGTTGAAAATGGTGATGGTTGTGGTTGTTTTGCCAATGGTTGTGGTGGCGTTGATGGTTTTTGTGGTGGCAGGGGACGGTTTTGTGGTGGTGATGGTTGTGATGGCGGTAGTGGTGGTGGTGCGGGTTCAGATCTGGTTGATGGTGGTGATAGTGGTGATGTGTTGGTAGTGTTGGCGGTGCTGTGCGGTTTTTGGTTTGCTGTCGATTGGTAAGGCTGTGTTGGCGACGTTAGTGATGGTGGCTGTGGTGAGTTGCCGGATGTGGTAGCAGTGTCGGAGTATGGTTAGGGCATGTAAGACGTTGATGGTGGTGCTGTATAGTCTCTGTGACCTATGTTGTGACCTGTGACCTATGCTGTGACTTGAGTTTTGTGTTGTGACCTATGCTGTGACCTGGTCCACGTTCCGTGACCTGTGCCATGTGCAAAAAATTTTTGTGACCAGTTTTGTGACCATTTAAAATAAACCTGTGACTATCAACAAGAATCGGAGCCATGTGCAAAAATATTCTGTGACATGTGCTGTTGAAAATAACATGAGATTATGAACAAAAGTGTGAATATATTCTGTGACCTGTGCCGTGACCATTTGAAAATAACTCATAACTATTAACAAAAATGTGAAACATAAGCCTTATCATGCTATCAATTCTTATAAAAAAATAACAATGTATTGTGACTTGTGACCTGAGTCGTGACTTGTGACTTATGACTTGTGACCTAGGCTGTGACCAACTGTACAAAAAAATATGACGGAGTTGTAGCCGGAATATTCGCCGGAGTTGGAACAATTACCGGAATCGGAACAGTCGCCGGAAATGGTCACCGGAATAGTCGTCGGAACGTCGCCGGAATAGTCGCCGGAACGATCGACGGAATCGGAGTAGTCGCCGGAGCGGTCGCCGGACGGTTGTCGGAAAGGCGGGGTGGTGGAGGTGGGTGGGTTAATTATATTATATTATATATATATATATATCTTTTTATCTTTTTATATATTTATATATATAAATAAAAAAATATATAAATATATATGTGTATGTATAGGTTAAAAATCTGATTTTTGAAATTTAAAAGTTGTTTTGTTATTTTTGAATTAGTGTAAAGATAAAGTAGGATTTATGTATTTTTCCCTAAAATTAATGCCTTACTAATTTATAAAGCCGCACGGTCATTTTCTTTGTACAAATTAGTAATTCCATTAATTTGCAAATACGCAGTAGATAGAGTATAAATAAATATTAGGGACTAATTTGAAATAGAAAAACATTGAGTGGTCATACTGAGATAACACTACAAGCTCAGTGACCATCAATATCTTCAATTTAACTCCTCAAAAAATTTCAACCTCTCCTATTTCTTTCACTCCAATACTCCATCGACAAATCTTCAATCTTTTCCATTATAATCTGGTTCTCTGTAAACGCACTGTAATAATCTCCCATGGCTGCATCTTCTTTGTTCTCGTCTCTCTCGTCCGGGACTAGCGAAATGAGTAGCTATAATTTTTCTTCGTTTCTTCATAGTCCGAAGCTCATATTCACTGCTAAGCCCAGAAAAATTGCCTTTCGGAGATGTGGGTTTAAGTCCCCAGTAGCTCAGAAATCATTTGACCACATACCCAAACAGTTCCGAGAAGAGAATCTTAAGGATGGATGTAAGTTTTTCGTTTTAGTCGCCGTTTTTATGCCTTGTTTGATTTAGGGCTTGTTAAATTTCACTTTTGTGGGTCTTGTCATCTTAGGTATTTGTTTAAGCTTCGAGTGATAGATAGATTTTTGGGTTTTCATTTTTTTAAATTTATTGAGGTTTGATCACTCTTGATTATACTGTTGAGCCCATTTTTTCCACAATACATTTTTTTCAAAACTCATTTTCAACCACGCATTCTACCATGAAATAATTATACACGTATTTCGAACAATTTTCCTTGCATCTTAACCACGTTTTCCAAAAAAATATCTATTCCATGATGCATATTACCCCAAAAATAGGGATCAAACCGGGGCATATATATGTGTTGGTGTGTATGTATCATATACTTATTGTGTAAGGAATCGTGTAGATATGTTGTTTCACTAACAACAATAATACTCAAATCTTATAAAAGTAGGAACTTAATGTGAAGTAATGAACTTTCAGAAGGCATGTTGCTTTGGATTGGAAGTTTATTTATGAAGAGGAACCCCTAACTCATATATCTTACAGTACAGTACTACGGAAAAACATTATGGGTTATTGGCTAGCGGCTAGCGCCTTCTTTGACCTGCGTTTTTCTGCATTTTGGGAGTGTGTGGCATGCAGTCTTGGCAGAATTGGAAAGTATATTGGAAGAAAAAAATTACAATTTTTGTTCATCATAGTGTGTAGTTGTGTCCAATATTCTGTGTCAAACATGACATTCTTATTTTATGATGCTGAAAGGTATTTTGTGAGCATGACGAATCATCTTCAAATTAATTGTGGCAGAAGTATTTTACTGTCCATTATGTCAACGAGTGTCTAGAGCCATCACTCACTAGTATTTTTTTCCTTGTTCTAGTATTTCTAATTACTTAGTCGTAGCCCATTCTTTTCTTTGTGGAATTCTCTTTTTAATTCTTTAGAATTGACTAGATGACCGTCGAGGAAGGGCAGAATGCTCTTTCGTAGCTGTAGGTGCCTAGGAGTATTACTGGGAGAGGATGGAGTTAGGTGGATTAAGGTCTTTTGACAATAATGTGCGGCAGTTTTTTAAAAATGGCGTACTACAAAATCATAAACAAAGCTCAAGGTAGAAGAACGAGCCTTTTCATTTTCCACAGCCTACAAACCTCAAGGCAAAGAACAGAAGTGCACCTGCTTATAATTTAGCTGCATGATTGATGCTAAGTTATTTAATCAACTAGACCCTCTATAATTTTATTCTGAAACTTAAAGAAAGGCCTTCAGGAGGTAGTTTATTGTTTATTTCTTATGACAGTTAAATATGTTAAATATGTTCAAACAACTATAAAAATCCATGTGATTCTTGATTATTAATCTTGTGGAAAAGGAATATATTGAAATTTTATGATCTTTCCCTTTTATATATTTTAAGTTGTCCGACGGTTGTACCTTTTGAGCTTGACTACTAATTTAGCTTGTGTTTGTATTGCTATAAATGATCCATCTTCTCTTCTGTAGTGATGGACAACTACAAAAATGCACCTCAGTATTTTTATGGCCTTACTCCTTCACAGATGGATATGTTCATGACAGAAGATAATCCTGTCAGACGGCAAGCAGAAAAAGTCACAGAGGTTTGTCTCTCATGTTTAACTGCTTACAACTTATATAAGTTTCTCGATGACTATTGTTTTGAAAGGTTGTGGGTTATATTCTGATGTTTGTCCCCCTCCCTCCAAAAGAGCAAATAAAAAAATAACAAAACATTTTCATGTCCTATTTATGGCATTTCATTTGGTGAGTTGAATTAAAGTTTATTATTGAAAATATTTTTAGCTCAAAGTCCTTCTACTGTTTGCTATCATGACAGGAAAGCATCTCATCATCCTGCAATTATTTAAATAACGGTGGAATGTGGAGTCTTTCTGGCATGAATGAAAGAGGCCCCTCAAAGTATAGCATGAGTGTCAGTATGTACCGTGGAGGAGCTAGAGGATATGGAAGACCCAGAACCGCTCCTCCTGATTTGCCATCTTTGCTTCTAGACGCTCGAATTGTCTACCTTGGAATGCCAGTATTGCATTGCTTTCTATCTCTTGCTTAGGAGACGTCAATTTATATATTTAATATCTTTAATGTTAGTGGCTACTCATGTTTTCATTTCTACTGTCATGTTGATTGATTGTCATAAATATTCACAGATTGTACCAGCCGTAACTGAGCTTCTTGTCGCTCAGTTTATGTGGTTGGATTATGACAGCCCATCAAAGCCCATATATCTATACATAAACTCATCTGGCACCCAGGTGAATCATATAACATAATGTAGCTTTTATTTTCCTGTCTTCACTACTTGAGAACAATTAAATTAGATTAATTTAGCCTGATCTTTCTCCCTGGATTTTTCTAAAGCCATCTCTATTGTTTTGTTTCCCTATACTTTCATGTAGAATGAGAAGATGGAGACTGTTGGGTCTGAGACTGAGGCCTATGCTGTTGCTGACACCATGGCTGTAAGAACCTGCCCATTTTTTATAAATCAGATAATTAACTGAAAAGAAAATTAAGGATCAAACATTTTTCAAAGCCTAGAAATGTCATAGTTTCACCTTTTTTAAGTAAAATAAGAGTAGCTTAACTTGATGGTTTCTGACTTTCTGTTTATCTGTAACTAATCCTTCTTTTAACTTTGTCTTCTGAATATTTTCTGCCAAAAGTACTGCAAATCAGATGTCTATACAGTAAATTGTGGCATGGCATATGGTCAAGCAGCAATGCTTCTATCACTTGGAGCGAAAGGGTATCGTGCATTACAGCCAAATTCATCTAGTAAGATTCAATTCTTTGCATATCAGGATGGGTTCTTTTTACATTCAGCTATTCAAGTGCAACCATCCTGATAATAAAGCTTTCTGAATACATATAATGCATATTTAGGTTCACTGATGATTGCCAGGTTTGGGCTTAATTATTGAATCTTCCAACAGAAGTAGGAAAGGGTCGAGGATTGTGTTCAACTAGTCATCACCTTATCCAAAGGATGTCTTGCCCCTGTGTATAACCTACTTGCATGTCTTATCTTATTCAATAGGTGACTAAATTTTTGTAACTTTATAATGGATAAAAATGTTTCCTGTTAGTGGTGTCAATTGGAAAGATACTGACTACTAGAGCTTGCATTTGAATATTCGGAAGATAGAAGTTCTGATAGTGTTCTTTATTTAGGCTTTGGAATGTTCGGAAGACTATGAAGTGCTAAAATTTGAAATAGGCAGCTTTAACTACAATCACTTAATGCCAGATCACTTGCACATCGGATGACAAGTTGTAGATCTTAAGGATAGAAGAATCGGATTCCAATCACTTCATGGAGATCTTTTTTATCTTTTTTTGATATTTATGATAAAATTCATTTAAAAATCTTCAAGGGGGTAACCACTTAGTTTGGACTTCTTTCCTGATAAATCCATATTGGAGAATTCACTGCAACTTGGTCCCTTTAGAAAGGTATGCACTTATCTGAAGTGTTTTCCTGAGTGCTTCTATTTGCTCGAAGAAGGTCAAATCAGTCAAAACTTCGGATTAAGGGGAAAAATATTTCTATTCCCTCTTGGACCGTTGCTTCGTGCTACATATATTATATTAAAATATCCAAAGAAATAGGAGTGATACTTGTTTGTTGGAATAAATTTGCTGATTCATATTCTTAAAAGTATGCTCTTAATTTTGACATCCATGGCTTAACATTAAGTTTTGGAATGAGTTATCCGTATCTTACAAGCCTCCGGTCTTGTACTCTTATCGATACTTTATTTTTATGGATAACTGTATTTACACCACAATTTTTGTTAACTGCGCCACATTTTTATTGCAATGAAGTTCCCTAAGGGTCCGTTTGATAAGGGTGGAATTCCATGGAAAATGGAATTGATTTTCCATTTTCCAACTTTGTTGGTGTTTGATATGCTTTATTTTCTTGACAAAATGTTTTCCACCCTTTTCTAGGTACAATCCTTTTATGCACAAAAGCTTGATTTTGTTTTCCCACCTATTTGGTGGGAAAACATTTTCCACCTATTTGGTGGGAAAACATTTTCCACCTTTTTTTTTTTTTTTTCCTTTTTTGGCAATGAGAACAAATTCTAGATACAATGGTAAAAAAAAAATCACTTTTATTGACAACTTCCATACAAAACAAAGTCAAACGAATGATATTCGGTATGGTAAAAAAAAAAATTCAAATTTTTTTTTTTCGAATTTTTTCTTTTACAATTGGAACAAATTTTAGACCTATTGGTAGAAATAATTATCACTTTAATGGACAATTTTTATGTAAAATAAAGTCAAACGAACACCAACTTTAAAAATTTTCCAAGTGGAAAATTATACCAATCGAACACACTTATTTAACAATTCCCTGGAAAACAAGTTCTAGACAATATTTTCCCTGGAATTCATTTTATTTCCACCCATTTTCCACCCTTGCAATCAAACGGACCCTAACATTTTCTCATTTTCCTACTTAAGTCCCCAACTTTTTTTAGCATATTTTTATCCTTCTATTAATTAGCAAATCTTGTTGGTTTCCGTTCAAAAAATATGTTAGGATGACGTAAAAAAATTATTTGCTCCTAGTGTTTAAATAACGAAAACCAACAAATACAAAAATTCAATAAAATATTTACAGCTCATTTTATTGAACGCCAACAGAATATTTGGACAGAGACTGTTATCATACATAAATATGCTAATTAATTGGAAGTTAATGATAAGAAGGCGGCGAAAAAGTATTCACATCAAACTAGTGCTAGTTGATGAGAGTTACTTTGGAAACCAAAAAAAAAAAAAAAAAAAAGTACAGTCACGTCATCGTGCCCCTTATGCTCTGGGCGACACACGTGCTACAATGGTCGGGACAAAGGGTCGCGTCTTATCCATCTGTAGATGGAGTTTCAATAGAAGCTAGATCTTACTAGAAGTTATGAGCATTACATTCGGGCTTTTGCCCATTGTGAAAAATTCCCCACTGTTGCCTCCCGTAGGAGTCTAGGTCGCGTCTCAGTCCTAGTGTGGCTAATCATCCTCTCGGACCAACTACTGAGTTCAAGTGCAAAAATGAGCAAAGATTGGGAGCTTTCATTACAAATAGAATGTGTAGTTAACCAAAACTATGGCATGAATGTGATTACCATATTTTTATTCCTTTTATGGTTTATTTTCCATTTTAAAATATTTTAAAATAATTCCTTTGAATGAATGTGCAAACAAATAAATTGTGGCTATTTTCTTCCACCACTTGTAATATTTGAATGAAGCTTTTGAAAGAAGAAGCGCCAGATTGATTCCTTGTGCCTTCTTAAATTTAGCACCAAATTTTAGAGTTGATCCATTGAACTCTTAGAAACCATTAAGCGTTGTAGCAAGGTTTAAAAAGACGAAACTAAGTTTTGAGGCGGTTTTCTTTATGAGGCGAGGCGTAAGCCTCGACGCGGATTGAAAACTATGGCATGAATGTGATTACCATATTTTTATTCCTTTTATGGTTTATTTTCCATTTTAAAATATTTTAAAATAATTCCTTTGAATGAATGTGCAAACAAATAAATTGTGGCTATTTTCTTCCACCACTTGTAATATTTGAATGAAGCTTTTGAAAGAAGAAGCGCCAGATTGATTCCTTGTGCCTTCTTAAATTTAGCACCAAATTTTAGAGTTGATCCATTGAACTCTTAGAAACCATTAAGCGTTGTAGCAAGGTTTAAAAAGACGAAACTAAGTTTTGAGGCGGTTTTCTTTATGAGGCGAGGCGTAAGCCTCGACGCGGATTGAGGCGTAAACCTCACCAAAAAAAAAAAAAAAATTTCTAAGTAAAAGAATTATAAAATAATACAAAAATACCAAAAAAAAAAAAATAATAATAAAGTTGGAGCATATAGTAAATAGGATATATAGCCATCAGTATAATGAGATATAGTCCACCTAAAGAAATAAGATGTTTAGCAAAAAAAAAAAAAAAAAGCATTACAGAAGTTAGAAATCGCTCAATTTGCAATGGAAAAAAAGAAGCAGCTTAAGCTATAAAAAAAAAAAAAAAACTAATAGTCTGCACTATCTTCCCTATTACTAGCACGTTAATGGAATCATCATCAAGTCTAATTTCCCCATCATCTTCCTCTTCGCTACTCTCAATTTCTACAAAATTATATTTCTCATCCACCAATTGCAATGTAACCTCATTTTATTGTTTTGTTTGGATCCAAAATGTCTTTTTAAATGGGCCATTTTATTTTTTAAGGACCCTTTCTGATTTCTTTTCATACAATTGAAAAATCAAATTTAAATGAGACGCACGTCTTGCCTTAGATTTAGAGGCGTGAGCCTCGTATTTTTAGCCTCAAAAATACCGCCTCGAGGCATACTACATGCGCCTCACTACCGCCTTTTTAAACTATGCCCAGACAGTATTTTGCTTTGTATAATCTATTAAGTGTACCAGTTTCTGTTAGCACTTTCCGATTCAAAATGTTATGGTATTGCGCTATATACATTTTCTTCTTTTATTTTTTGAAATGGGTGGAAGGAAACTCAGGCCTGCCAACCCTGGCAATATATCTCTAATGGCTATCCTAATAGAGTCTCATGGCAGTATATCTCTAATGGTTGTTGACTAATGTATGAAGCTCTACGGAAGCTAATTTATTGTCCAGGTAAAACTTTGACAAGGAATACTCTTAAAAAAAATTATCCTAATTTTTTCCTATGGAAAAACTTTTGCACTTTTCTTTGGCTAGTATAACTCACTTGTATCGATGAACAGGCCTGCCTGCAACTATCTTGAGTAGATGTCATTGACAAGTAACAATGTTACCATTTAAAATTCATGGATTGTGTGATATTCATTATTTGGACTTTGTTTGGTTCCCATTCTGAAATTGTAGAATTCATTTTTGTATCACATCATGGGTCCACCCACCATTTATGTCATTGGTTTGAATACTTGCAATTGTCATTTTTGTAGTTCCTTTTCTGCCGACTCTTTTGTCCAATAGTGAGGAGAGTAGTGAAAAGTAGCATTCTTGGAGAGAAGGACGGGGTAGGGAAAGTGAAGAGGAAAACGATAAATGCTACAGTGAAATGTCATGTTACTGTTAAGATGAATGCAATAAAAACATGGTTTTATGGAAAGCGACGGTCCAATTTCTTCTTCTTAGGAACAAAAAATGGGAAACAAACAAGCGCTTCGTATATGAACTTCCACGTTAAGGTGTTTAAATTGTATGTCTATGTTTATTGGGGATTAAAATCAATTTTTTAATAGATTTTGATAAAAGTTGATGAAATTTGTAGTTGAAAAGTTTTAAGTTACATAAAATATGTAATTAAAATTAAAGGTTGACTTTAACTTAGATTCTCTACCAAATTGGGGCACAATATCTTAATTTTGATGGACTACCCTGATATTTTTGTATAAAATTTATTGTTGAAAAAGGCTGTAGCATAATGATACCTAATCTACTGTGCTGCAATGTTGCATTGCGAATTCTAAATATGGATTCATGATGCACCGAGTCTTATCCCAATTTTTCTACACGTGTAAATTGCAGCTAAGTTATATCTGCCAAAAGTGAACAGATCAAGCGGAGCTGTCATAGATATGTGGATTAAGGTCTCTCCCTCCCTCCCTCTCTCTCTGTCTGTGGGCAGACTTGTGTTTATGCATGCTTCCCTTTTCTATTTATTGCTCTATCGATCTTTTACCATTCATCAGGCCAAAGAACTAGATGCCAACACAGAGTATTACCTCGAGCTGTTAGCCAAGGGAATTGGGAAACCAAAAGAAGAAATTGAGAAGGACATCCAACGTCCAAAATATTTCCAGGCGAAGGAGGCAATTGAGTACGGCATTGCTGACAAGATCATTGATTCAAGAGATAATGCATTTGAAAAACGGGTAAATATGTTGTCAAGTCCTCTGTTTATTATTTCTCACATCATTTCACCATATTAAATCCAACCGCTATCCAACCTGTCAGAATTATGACGATATGCTTGCTCAATCAAAAGCAATGAGGAGAGCAGCAGGTCCGCAAGCAGCTCCGTCCGGGTTCAGGTAAACCGGTATGTCTGGGGACTCTTGAATATATGGAGACACGATTGACTCTCTCCTTGTAATGTTCCATATTGTGGAATGCATTTGCGATTGCTGCTGTTTTCTATTATTTGTTTGCAATTATAATGCAATTCAAGCTGGTCTCTACCAACTTGTGTTAGCATAAAGTTGTAGTTAGTTTGCGATTGGATGCTTGCAGTCTTACACATTAATAGTTGCTGTAATGGAATTGTGCTTTAAGTGAATTTCTTCAGCATTGTCTTCTCTAAATCATCCTATTAACCGGTACGAGTTTACATCAATAGTTCTTGAAGTAGATGATCTTATACTTTTTCGCACTGTTTTAAACACTCAATCTATTGGGATTACATCACAGTTGATTACAAAATGAGTAATGCTATTCATAATCTGCAATTTCAGTAATCATCCTATATGGTATCTTATTATTTGAAGCACAAAGCTATCACATAAAATGACTTCCATTGTCGTTGACTATAAATATCACTATTCCTAAAGAATAAAGAGTGCAGTTTGAAAAGTTTGTGTACTAGCTTCTTGTGATAACTGATACCTCTATTAACATCACAGTTGATTACAAAATGAGTAATGCTATTCATAATCTGCAATTTCAGTAATCATCCTATATGGTATCTTATTATTTGAAGCACAAAGCTATCACATAAAATGACTTCCATTGTCGTTGACTATAAATATCACTATTCTTAAAGAATAAAGAGTGCAGTTTGAAAAGTTTGTGTACTAGCTTCTTGTGATAACTGATACCTCTATTAACGTCCTCGAATCTCACAGATCACATTAACAACAGCTTGTCGACAAATCCCACCAAGGATTAAATATCAAGTGCGCTCGGGAGGATAAGAAATAGTTTGTCCAAGAAAGGAATCAAAGAGACGGTGACATAAACTATACCATACTGCAGTTCTTTTCACACTAACATTAACATATGTTCCATAAATATCGCATCCAGTCCATGGCTGGATCGGAACAAGCCTCAAGTCAGAGCAAATTTTCCTTTCATGTTGCTGGATTGGGCAACACTTTCGGTTTTGGTTTAACTTCAACTTCATTCACGCTGCGTACAAATATCGCATCCGGTTCATGACTGCAAACAAACAATAGAAAATAACCACCACCTAAATGCCAAATCCAATGGAGAGTAATGGAAAATAACAACTTCACGAATGGAGAGAGAGGGAGAGAGGTGATCTTACGGTTTGTCCCCCTCCTCATACGTGTAACTGGATGCAACGGCCAACAATCTACCATCTCTGCTAAATGACAAAGCTGCAATGCTTGTTGGGTACTTCGGGTACTGCAAGATTTCAAGGCAAACGAAAACGAGATAACCTCTAAATTCCATACTTGAGATGACGAAAGCAAGAATCAGATCTAAAAAATATTTACCTGATACAACCTCTTCTTGTTGTTCCCATCCCACACGTTGACATAACCATCACAACCTCCGGTAGCAAATGTACCATAGCTACACATGCAGAAATTCATAAATAGGCTAACGAAAAGAAATAAAATAAATGCTCATAAACCTATAATGTCAGACAACATAATTGAACTTGCTTCGTGCCAAACTCTTTTGCAAGCCTGGAGAGATCTCTAGACAAATTCAATATCAGGATTTATATAACACCAACTTTAGAGAAAAGTAAATTGATTAGCAATTTTTTTGGCTAGCTATTAATAAATCATTCATGATTAGACTAGCTACCTTGCTTTCGAGGCTAACATTAGCTGTACAAATATCATATTGAATGGTACAGTGTTATTTCAACCGGCAATTTGGCATTATTTTTAACTTTTCAGCAAAAACGATTTCGCATTTTTTTGCTTCTAGAATGTAACTAATTGTCCTGAGACACCCATTGAATGCAATCTTGAATGTATTAAGAACAAAATACCCAAGCACATTATGGAGACTTACATGGGATGAAACGCAATAGAATTTACTGGGTACACAATATCCCTTCCAGCTTCTGATTTACGATGACATTTGAATGCATATCTGCACATTAAGACGTCAGTAAAAGGGGAAGTAGTTTAGCTTCACAGACAAAAGAGTAGCGCAACAGTTCATAAATACCGAAATATTTTGTTTTACATGACCTTCATCTTTGGGTTTGGGGAGAAAATTTATTTATTCCCAGTTGATAGATCAGCAGTCAAATTTTCTATGCAAGACATTAAGCCTTCGTTTGGCAAATTTATAAATCAATAGTAAGATGTATAGTAGTATGTCCTATGAAATGTGTGTATAATATATGAGTAGTACTCATGAATTTGAGTTTGAAATTAAATTTTTGAATTTGTCCGAAGTTATAAATGGTTTATAAATTGGTTTCCATACGGAGGCTAAACTTGAAAAATGTCTCCAAGGAAATACCTCTTTCTCATTCCCCTTAATTATAAAATCATTGGAAAATTCTAGGATATAGGCAGACCAATGCATGTTTTACAGGACACTCCAGAAACATGTGATTCTGAGAAGAAAATTTCATGGGATGGAAAATATCTGCTGCAATATAGTATCCCAGATATGAAGTTAATGTCATGCACTTCTACGACTTGTATTTTAGAATTAAAACAAAGCAAAGTAAACCTAACAAGAGCTTTTAAGCATCTTATAACTATAATCTACACACTAGCACAAGGTGCACATACATACTTTTTGGATTGACCAGCCTCGGAGAGATCAAAAAACTCCATTGCAACCCGTCCTTCCACAGAACTAAGAGCATAACCTGCAAATGAAAATTGCAACCAGATAAGTTCTTGTGAAATTAGAACTTAAAGACGACTAGTTCTGTAATTAGTTGTTCCCTGAATAAAGTTACTTCTTAATTAGTACTAACCATTTCTTGTCCAGAAAATTCTTAACTGTCTATCATAGTCCTATGTCAACCAGCGCATTTTGGCGCTTCTAGTTGTTCAAAATAATTCAGAGAACAAAACTCTTCAATGTAGTAATTTTAGTGACAGTCAAGATTCTCTCAGAAATTCTGAATAAGAAACGTAAATTGTGAGTAACTATTAACCAAGATAGTATAAGAATAGAGCACAAAGCACTTTGGACTGGAACATCCAAACGCAAGATATAGCAAAGACCATGCCAAGCTCTAAAGCATAGTAAGATGAGGAAAAAACACCTGTTCCATTGGGATAACATCGCACGCATCTAGTTTGGTACTTCAATGAAGATTCCCTCCGTTGTTCAGGTTGATTCATGTTCCGAAGATCATAAACATTTACATGTCTTCCAGCAGTGGCTACTACCAAACGATTGCCAACAAGAGACAAAGAATAAACGCGTTCTGGTTGTGTGTATGTTCCAATAAGAGAACGCTCCTGACCACTTGCACCTCTGGGGTCCCAACACTTAAGGGTTTTGTCCCAACTACCAGTTATAACTTGGCCTAAAATCATGAAATACAGATACAATTAAGGAATAGAACAAAGATCATCATTCTAGAAGAGTGTGTGCATAAATATGAGACCAATTTTGTTAAAAAATATAAGATATTCATAATTTTGTTATAAACTGAGAGGAGCAATGATAGTTTCTTAGAATTATATGACGTGCAGTAAATTGTCTAAAAATTAACCAGTATGATTACCTAGTCACCTCAAAATCCGGCAAGTAGACATTAGTTTATGATATTAGAATCAATCTTCATGGATGTGACATGATGTATGAATAGGTCGAGTAGGATACAGAAATACTGCGTGAAACAGAAAATGCTAATACTGCTGCCAAGAAGCATGCTGTGTATATTCATCAATGTTCAAGAAACATCCATCTTCTCTCAAGATGTATGTATATTGATAGATTTATCGTGTATAATAAAGAAAACAACCAAACTGTCTCATAATAGATGATATTGACAAGAAGTTGAAGCAACTACCTAGTGCTAATTCTATTCCTTGTTATTGAAAGTTTACTTTAAGAAAAAGGTTGGAAATGCATCTGAAATTCATAACAGATGTACATAAGGAACCAGCATTTGCAGACTATCATGATAAACTTCAAAAAGAAACACTAATTTGAGAATGATAATTATGCAAAAGCAGTGAACTTTCTACAGTGACTGAAGAGTACTTCACAAGTATCAAAACTTAACATGTTCCAAAATCCAGAGTTAAGAAACCTATAGCTGCATTGTCAGAGTATATTTTGCTAACTACCCTTCCCCCTCCACAAAATATGTTAATTGTTTTATTTTCACAGGTGAAGTGAGGAGAAATATATACAAAGGCTATAGTAATCGGAGGGCAGTGAAAAAATGTATCAAGAAGATGCCCAGTTATCCGTGAATAATTTATATCCCAAGCATGAGTTACATCCCAGACGCGTTGTACTTTTTTTTGAGTGTGTACACTGTGTTTGCATTATGCTAACACCACCAATTCAATCACTCAAATGCATTTCCTTTATTCGGTATTTTGTTTGTTGTAAAATTCTTTTAATATAAATAACGATAATCAGCATGAACAGAGGATCATACACATTGGTAACAGTTTTATCAAATGGAAGTCCTACCAGTTGCATATGAGTATTCAATACATCGAACTGGTGCATCGTGCCTTCCCAAAATATCCTCCCTGCCATGATTGAACACCAGCCTGAAGCATAAAGAGCAACATTATTCAATGATCCATAGTAAAATGGCACACCCAAACAACCTCATCATCATCATTGATCACAAAGACGGATGAATTAAACAACTAGTGTACATATTTTTGCCAAAATCAACTTCATAATAACTTATCATCCCAAAAAGTAAATTAAATTTGAAACTGTAAATATGATTTTGAAGGAAAATAGTACTTAAACTGAGCTGGCATTTGAAAAATTAAACAAAAAAAGTAGAACGATTCTTAAATAAAAATAGAAGCTCCCTCTTTGAGACATTATTAACAACTATAACCTTCTAACAGTGTGGTCAGCACAAGCAGTGAACCCTGAAGAATCGTCATGGAAGCAGCAATCAAGCACAGCACCTCCGTGCATGAATTCTCCTCTCAGTGCATTGGCACTCGCATCGTACAATCGAACACTCTTTTAAGCAGACAAGCAAACACACATCGAAACACAGTCAAATCTCCCAAAACAACACTAAAGAAATTCGAAATCAAGATCTAAAAAAGAAAAATCCAGAAAACAAAAATCAAGTGACCTTATCCCAAGACGAAACCAATAGATTGTCGCTGTGGTTTGAGAAGCGGATATTTGATATGCCGTCTGTTGGAGGGCTTGTCAGCTCCCGTCCGGTCGATTGTGGTGCCGCCGTCATGATCTTTGCCTGGTTTTTTGTTACTGAAATTAGTCAAGTAGATCTTGGAGAAAACTCGCGTGTGTGAAAAATGGCTAGGGTTTTATGCGTAGAGAGGAAGGAGAGAGAGGGAGGAAGAAGCGTACTGTCCGCTATCCGGGATTTGAATTCAAATGAGTACTCTGATTCCGTTACATGTTTGTTTTAACTATTTATATATACTAGTTGCTTGCTAGTTTCAATTATTTGGGAAATTTGGCGTTCAACAAAACTTTGTTCGATCGTGCTTAAAATTCAATTAAAATTGAAAATATAGTGTTATTGGATTCCACTCGTCTAATAAAAGTCAACAATAACGATTAATTTTTCAATTTTAATCCGATTTTAATCTCTATCAAACACTCCCTTTATTTGGGAGATCGTAATAATTTTGTGCATTTGGTCCCATGTTTATTAGTGGGCTCTGCTCGACCCATCTGGTGAGCTAGCTCTTGCTTGCTAGTGAGACGAGTCGAGCATGAACGAGCTTCACAAAAAATTGCTTGGCTTGTCCAATCAACTCCGGACAAGTTGGCTCGCTTTTTTTCTCTAATTTATTTTGTAAAGAATTATATTCAACCTTGACAATTTCTGGGGTACAATATGATCCAAAATGGCTCATTTTAGGAGATCCTTTTGCTCCATGGCCTTCGTTGATCAACACTAGGAGACCATTTTGCTCCACGGTTGGCCACTTTGGCACATATACATACTTTTTGGGTGTTTGATTGATATTTTTTTCATGAAAAATATTTTTCAAAAGTTGGTTGTATGATCATATTTTTCTCAAAAGCAAGGAAAACATTTTTTTTAGAAGGATATATTTTTATTTTTCGGACAATTCACTATTTTTTTTTTATCTACTCATTTTCTTGTCTACTCATCAATAAAAGATGAACAGATATAACATTTATAAGTTGAAAATTAAATCAATCAAACATTTTTAATTAATAATTTAAATGCATACAATCAAAAACACCCTAATTCTTGTTCATTAGTTAGTCTAAATGAAAAAATCAGTGACTTCTACAAATAGCCAAAAAGAAAAAACGAAAAACGCTAGAGGAAGGGCTTGAACCTTCGACCTTGTGGTTAACAGCCACACGCTCTAACCAACTGAGCTACTCCAGCAGGTGCATTTTTCAATTTATTTATATTATATATAATAAATTTAAATCGATAATAAGTTCTTAATACCTTATATGATTGATAATGCAATACTTTATACAGTATTAACTGTTGCTGGGTATAATTCGCTGTTTTTTTTTTTTTTTTTTTTTAACTCAAATGGATTTCCTAGATTGTTGAGATCAAATCTATCCAGATTTTAACCCATTTCCTTTTATTTTGGGCTAGGCTGCACGAAAATGAAAATGGAAACAAGAAATGAAATGCAAAATGATCCGACATATTAAAAGTTATTTCTTAAAAAAAAAAAAAAATTAAACATTTAAACTTTATTAAAAAAATTAATAATAATTAATAATAAAAACACACCACCAATCTAACTTTACCTGGGCTTCCTCCCAATCAAAGTTTGAAATAATGAAATGGTTCTTGATTGTTGATTACTCAATTTCTAATTCAGATGGAAAAATTATTTATTCCAATTGAACATTGGAAAGAAAATTGGAATCAATAGGATGGGCGGTCGATATTGTTATATGGAAGCAGGCGGTTAGAAGTTCGGCCCCGTAAGGGAGGAATTAACCTTTCTAACGCATATTCAATCGTGTTTCTTTGGGCCACTGGTCATTTGTTGGGAGCTTCGGATTTAATCAAGGCCGGCCCCGAAAATTCAGAAGCCTTAGGCCACTAGACGACTAATTATTACGATTCCCTAAAAAAATCCTCCATTATATATACATGTGACACAATTGTTATTACAAAAAAAACACCATTTGTTGAAGAATTTGCAAACATAACATTGTAAATAGATGAATAGACAATATTACCTTTAACTCAAATAACGTTGAATTTGCAACTATGACTGTAACGACTAGGGTCCCACTTAACGAGCTGTCTCAGTCGTTAGATCGACGACGTACTGTTCACACTGTACCAAGATAGGTCTTTTTAGCATACTTTGTCCTCACTCGCACGCTCCCCGAGAAAACTTCCCAGTGGGTCATCCATCATGGAATTGCTCCAAGCCAAGCACGCTTAACTGTGGAGTTTCTAACGATGGATTTCCGAAAAAGAAGGTGCACCTTGTTGGTATGAGTAGTACCTATCAAATCTCTTAAACTTTCGTGGTCTAGGGGTATTACAATCACCCCCCGTTAGACTCGCGACGTCCTCGTCGCGCTTGATCCATCTGAGAATCCGTTGTCAGGCGTTGGGATTCTAGAGATGGCTCCTACGGGTTTAAGAGGTGGCTCCCGTCCTCTAGCGTAACACTTTGTCCCGCATAACACTTAGTTCCCAATTTCCGGCTGGCAACCCTCTCTGATACCATTTGTAACGACCCGGGTCCCACTTAACGGGCTGTCCCGGTCGTTAGATCGACGACGTACTGTCCCCATTGTACCAACATGAGTCTTTTCAGCATACTTTGTCCTCACACGCACGCTCTCTGAGAAAACTTCCCAGGGGGTCACCCATCATGAAATTGATCAAAGCCAAACACGCTTAACTGTGGAGTTTCTAACGATGGACATCCGAAAAAGAAGGTGCACCTTGTTGGTATGAGTAGTACCTATCAAATCTCTTAATCTTTCGTGGTCTAAGGGTATTACAATGACATTATAAATAGATGAATACACAATATTACCTTTAACTCAAATAACAAATCGTACCATATATTTTACCTTGGTAATAATTTGTATACTATTTACTAGTTATTGAATTATTTTTTTTAGATTTTTTTTCTTTAAAGGATTTTTTATGGTGTAAAATTAATTATGATCTTCCTAAACTCTATCAAAATTAATAAAAAATAATTTCAGTAAGTTAATAAAATGTTAAAAATATATATATAGAATATTTCATGTGACTCTTTCAACACTGTAAAAAACAAATAAAAATTCTTAATTGCTATCTTCTTATTAATAATTTTTCTTCAATGAATAAAAAAAACAATTAAAATAAATTTATATTAATTGTCATTTTGTAGCTAAAAATAAATTCTTACTCATTTTAAGTTACGATAACTTAGCACACGTTTGGCCCCCATTAAAATTAACAATTCATTTTTTTCTCTTCTTATCAACCACACATTTTCCAATAAAATAACATGAAACGTAATCTAAAAAAAAAATTATAATTCA
>CM032642.1:15673558-15850809 GCA_019097785.1 Fraxinus excelsior
CTGATATTTTTGTATAAAATTTATTGTTGAAAAAGGCTGTAGCATAATGATACCTAATCTACTGTGCTGCAATGTTGCATTGCGAATTCTAAATATGGATTCATGATGCACCGAGTCTTATCCCAATTTTTCTACACGTGTAAATTGCAGCTAAGTTATATCTGCCAAAAGTGAACAGATCAAGCGGAGCTGTCATAGATATGTGGATTAAGGTCTCTCCCTCCCTCCCTCTCTCTCTGTCTGTGGGCAGACTTGTGTTTATGCATGCTTCCCTTTTCTATTTATTGCTCTATCGATCTTTTACCATTCATCAGGCCAAAGAACTAGATGCCAACACAGAGTATTACCTCGAGCTGTTAGCCAAGGGAATTGGGAAACCAAAAGAAGAAATTGAGAAGGACATCCAACGTCCAAAATATTTCCAGGCGAAGGAGGCAATTGAGTACGGCATTGCTGACAAGATCATTGATTCAAGAGATAATGCATTTGAAAAACGGGTAAATATGTTGTCAAGTCCTCTGTTTATTATTTCTCACATCATTTCACCATATTAAATCCAACCGCTATCCAACCTGTCAGAATTATGACGATATGCTTGCTCAATCAAAAGCAATGAGGAGAGCAGCAGGTCCGCAAGCAGCTCCGTCCGGGTTCAGGTAAACCGGTATGTCTGGGGACTCTTGAATATATGGAGACACGATTGACTCTCTCCTTGTAATGTTCCATATTGTGGAATGCATTTGCGATTGCTGCTGTTTTCTATTATTTGTTTGCAATTATAATGCAATTCAAGCTGGTCTCTACCAACTTGTGTTAGCATAAAGTTGTAGTTAGTTTGCGATTGGATGCTTGCAGTCTTACACATTAATAGTTGCTGTAATGGAATTGTGCTTTAAGTGAATTTCTTCAGCATTGTCTTCTCTAAATCATCCTATTAACCGGTACGAGTTTACATCAATAGTTCTTGAAGTAGATGATCTTATACTTTTTCGCACTGTTTTAAACACTCAATCTATTGGGATTACATCACAGTTGATTACAAAATGAGTAATGCTATTCATAATCTGCAATTTCAGTAATCATCCTATATGGTATCTTATTATTTGAAGCACAAAGCTATCACATAAAATGACTTCCATTGTCGTTGACTATAAATATCACTATTCTTAAAGAATAAAGAGTGCAGTTTGAAAAGTTTGTGTACTAGCTTCTTGTGATAACTGATACCTCTATTAACGTCCTCGAATCTCACAGATCACATTAACAACAGCTTGTCGACAAATCCCACCAAGGATTAAATATCAAGTGCGCTCGGGAGGATAAGAAATAGTTTGTCCAAGAAAGGAATCAAAGAGACGGTGACATAAACTATACCATACTGCAGTTCTTTTCACACTAACATTAACATATGTTCCATAAATATCGCATCCAGTCCATGGCTGGATCGGAACAAGCCTCAAGTCAGAGCAAATTTTCCTTTCATGTTGCTGGATTGGGCAACACTTTCGGTTTTGGTTTAACTTCAACTTCATTCACGCTGCGTACAAATATCGCATCCGGTTCATGACTGCAAACAAACAATAGAAAATAACCACCACCTAAATGCCAAATCCAATGGAGAGTAACGGAAAATAACAACTTCACGAATGGAGAGAGAGGGAGAGAGGTGATCTTACGGTTTGTCCCCCTCCTCATACGTGTAACTGGATGCAACGGCCAACAATCTACCATCTCTGCTAAATGACAAAGCTGCAATGCTTGTTGGGTACTTCGGGTACTGCAAGATTTCAAGGCAAACGAAAACGAGATAACCTCTAAATTCCATACTTGAGATGACGAAAGCAAGAATCAGATCTAAAAAATATTTACCTGATACAACCTCTTCTTGTTGTTCCCATCCCACACGTTGACATAACCATCACAACCTCCGGTAGCAAATGTACCATAGCTACACATGCAGAAATTCATAAAAAGGCTAACGAAAAGAAATAAAATAAATGCTCATAAACCTATAATGTCAGACAACATAATTGAACTTGCTTCGTGCCAAACTCTTTTGCAAGCCTGGAGAGATCTCTAGACAAATTCAATAAAACAGAGCTTGTTTTGAGGAGGAATCATTCCAAGCATGTCAGATCAGGATTTATATAACACCAACTTTAGAGAAAAGTAAATTGATTAGCAATTTTTTTGGCTAGCTATTAATAAATCATTCATGATTAGACTAGCTACCTTGCTTTCGAGGCTAACATTAGCTGTACAAATATCATATTGAATGGTACAGTGTTATTTCAACCAGCAATTTGGCATTATTTTTAACTTTTCAGCAAAAACGATTTCGCATTTTTTTGCTTCTAGAATGTAACTAATTGTCCTGAGACACCCATTGAATGCAATCTTGAATGTATTAAGAACAAAATACCCAAGCACATTATGGAGACTTACATGGGATGAAACGCAATAGAATTTACTGGGTACACAATATCCCTTCCAGCTTCTGATTTACGATGACATTTGAATGCATATCTGCACATTAAGACGTCAGTAAAAGGGGAAGTAGTTTAGCTTCACAGACAAAAGAGTAGCGCAACAGTTCATAAATACCGAAATATTTTGTTTTACATGACCTTCATCTTTGGGTTTGGGGAGAAAATTTATTTATTCCCAGTTGATAGATCAGCAGTCAAATTTTCTATGCAAGACATTAAGCCTTCGTTTGGCAAATTTATAAATCAATAGTAAGATGTATACTAGTATGTCCTATGAAATGTGTGTATAATATATGAGTAGTACTCATGAATTTGAGTTTGAAATTAAATTTTTGAATTTGTCCGAAGTTATAAATGGTTTATAAATTGGTTTCCATACGGAGGCTAAACTTGAAAAATGTCTCCAAGGAAATACCTCTTTCTCATTCCCCTTAATTATAAAATCATTGGAAAATTCTAGGATATAGGCAGACCAATGCATGTTTTACAGGAAACTCCAGAAACATGTGATTCTGAGAAGAAAATTTCATGGGATGGAAAATATCTGCTGCAATATAGTATCCCAGATATGAAGTTAATGTCATGCACTTCTACGACTTGTATTTTAGAATTAAAACAAAGCAAAGTAAACCTAACAAGAGCTTTTAAGCATCTTATAACTATAATCTACACACTAGCACAAGGTGCACATACATACTTTTTGGATTGACCAGCCTCGGAGAGATCAAAAAACTCCATTGCAACCCGTCCTTCCACAGAACTAAGAGCATAACCTGCAAATGAAAATTGCAACCAGATAAGTTCTTGTGAAATTAGAACTTAAAGACGACTAGTTCTGTAATTAGTTGTTCCCTGAATAAAGTTACTTCTTAATTAGTACTAACCATTTCTTGTCCAGAAAATTCTTAACTGTCTATCATAGTCCTATGTCAACCAGCGCATTTTGGCGCTTCTAGTTGTTCAAAATAATTCAGAGAACAAAACTCTTCAATGTAGTAATTTTAGTGACAGTCAAGATTCTCTCAGAAATTCTGAATAAGAAACGTAAATTGTGAGTAACTATTAACCAAGATAGTATAAGAATAGAGCACAAAGCACTTTGGACTGGAACATCCAAACGCAAGATATAGCAAAGACCATGCCAAGCTCTAAAGCATAGTAAGATGAGGAAAAAACACCTGTTCCATTGGGATAACATCGCACGCATCTAGTTTGGTACTTCAATGAAGATTCCCTCCGTTGTTCAGGTTGATTCATGTTCCGAAGATCATAAACATTTACATGTCTTCCAGCAGTGGCTACTACCAAACGATTGCCAACAAGAGACAAAGAATAAACGCGTTCTGGTTGTGTGTATGTTCCAATAAGAGAACGCTCCTGACCACTTGCACCTCTGGGGTCCCAACACTTAAGGGTTTTGTCCCAACTACCAGTTATAACTTGGCCTAAAATCATGAAATACAGATACAATTAAGGAATAGAACAAAGATCATCATTCTAGAAGAGTGTGTGCATAAATATGAGACCAATTTTGTTAAAAAATATAAGATATTCATAATTTTGTTATAAACTGAGAGGAGCAATGATAGTTTCTTAGAATTATATGACGTGCAGTAAATTGTCTAAAAATTAACCAGTATGATTACCTCGTCACCTCAAAATCCGGCAAGTAGACATTAGTTTATGATATTAGAATCAATCTTCATGGATGTGACATGATGTATGAATAGGTCGAGTAGGATACAGAAATACTGCGTGAAACAGAAAATGCTAATACTGCTGCCAAGAAGCATGCTGTGTATATTCATCAATGTTCAAGAAACATCCATCTTCTCTCAAGATGTATGTATATTGATAGATTTATCGTGTATAATAAAGAAAACAACCAAACTGTCTCATAATAGATGATATTGACAAGAAGCTGAAGCAACTACCTAGTGCTAATTCTATTCCTTGTTATTGAAAGTTTACTTTAAGAAAAAGGTTGGAAATGCATCTGAAATTCATAACAGATGTACATAAGGAACCAGCATTTGCAGACTATCATGATAAACTTCAAAAAGAAACACTAATTTGAGAATGATAATTATGCAAAAGCAGTGAACTTTCTACAGTGACTGAAGAGTACTTCACAAGTATCAAAACTTAACATGTTCCAAAATCCAGAGTTAAGAAACCTATAGCTGCATTGTCAGAGTATATTTTGCTAACTACCCTTCCCCCTCCACAAAATATGTTAATTGTTTTATTTTCACAGGTGAAGTGAGGAGAAATATATACAAAGGCTATAGTAATCGGAGGGCAGTGAAAAAATGTATCAAGAAGATGCCCAGTTATCCGTGAATAATTTATATCCCAAGCATGAGTTACATCCCAGACGCGTTGTACTTTTTTTTGAGTGTGTACACTGTGTTTGCATTATGCTAACACCACCAATTCAATCACTCAAATGCATTTCCTTTATTCGGTATTTTGTTTGTTGTAAAATTCTTTTAATATAAATAACGATAATCAGCATGAACAGAGGATCATACACATTTGTAACAGTTTTATCAAATGGAAGTCCTACCAGTTGCATATGAGTATTCAATACATCGAACTGGTGCATCGTGCCTTCCCAAAATATCCTCCCTGCCATGATTGAACACCAGCCTGAAGCATAAAGAGCAACATTATTCAATGATCCATAGTAAAATGGCACACCCAAACAACCTCATCATCATCATTGATCACAAAGACGGATGAATTAAACAACTAGTGTACATATTTTTGCCAAAATCAACTTCATAATAACTTATCATCCCAAAAAGTAAATTAAATTTGAAACTGTAAATATGATTTTGAAGGAAAATAGTACTTAAACTGAGCTGGCATTTGAAAAATTAAACAAAAAAAGTAGAACGATTCTTAAATAAAAATAGAAGCTCCCTCTTTGAGACATTATTAACAACTATAACCTTCTAACAGTGTGGTCAGCACAAGCAGTGAACCCTGAAGAATCGTCATGGAAGCAGCAATCAAGCACAGCACCTCCGTGCATGAATTCTCCTCTCAGTGCATTGGCACTCGCATCGTACAATCGAACACTCTTTTAAGCAGACAAGCAAACACACATCGAAACACAGTCAAATCTCCCAAAACAACACTAAAGAAATTCGAAATCAAGATCTAAAAAAGAAAAATCCAGAAAACAAAAATCAAGTGACCTTATCCCAAGACGAAACCAATAGATTGTCGCTGTGGTTTGAGAAGCGGATATTTGATATGCCGTCTGTTGGAGGGCTTGTCAGCTCCCGTCCGGTCGATTGTGGTGCCGCCGTCATGATCTTTGCCTGGTTTTTTGTTACTGAAATTAGTCAAGTAGATCTTGGAGAAAACTCGCGTGTGTGAAAAATGGCTAGGGTTTTATGCGTAGAGAGGAAGGAGAGAGAGGGAGGAAGAAGCGTACTGTCCGCTATCCGGGATTTGAATTCAAATGAGTAATCTGATTCCGTTACATCTTTGTTTTAACTATTTATATATACTAGTTGCTTGCTAGTTTCAATTATTTGGGAAATTTGGTGTTCAACAAAACTTGGTTCGATGGTGCTTAAAATTCAATTAAAATTGAAAATATAGGGGTTGTCTGAGACTGATTTTCAACAGGAAATAATTGATTTTCTAGCCGTTTTTCTTTTTCCTTCTCTCACACACGTCAGCCAATTTTGTGAAAATGTTACCGTTGAGAGCAGCAACGGTGCAAAACTCAATTTTAATCCAGAATTTCAGTGCTTCCAGACAGCTTCATAGTGTTATTGGATTCCACTCGTCTAATAAAAGTCAACAATAACAATTAATTTTTCAATTTTAATCCAATTTTAATCTCTATCGAACACTCCCTTTATTTGGGAGATCGTAATAATTTTGTGCATTTGGTCCCATGTTTATTAGTGGGCTCTGCTTGACCCATCTGGTGAGCTAGCTCTTGCTTGCTAGTGAGACGAGTCGAGCATGAACTAGCTTCACAAAAAATTGCTTGGCTTGTCCAATCAACTCCGGACAAGTTGGCTCGCTTTTTTTCTCTAATTTATTTTGTAAAGAATTATATTCAACCTTGACAATTTCTGGGGTACAATATGATCCAAAATGGCTCATTTTAGGAGATCCTTTTGCTCCATGGCCTTCGTTGATCAACACTAGGAGACCATTTCGGTTGGCCACTTTGGCACATATACATACTTTTTGGGTGTTTGATTGATATTTTTTTCATGAAAAATATTTTTCAAAAGTTGGTTGTATAATCATATTTTTCTCAAAAGCAAGGAAAACATTTTTTTTAGAAGGATATATTTTTATTTTTCGGACAATTCACTATTTTTTTTTTATCTACTCATTTTCTTGTCTACTCATCAATAAAAGATGAACAGATATAACATTTATAAGTTGAAAATTAAATCAATCAAACATTTTTAATTAATAATTTAAATGCATACAATCAAAAACACCCTAATTCTTGTTCATTAGTTAGTCTAAATGAAAAAATCAGTGACTTCTACAAATAGCCAAAAAGAAAAAACGAAAAACGCTAGAGGAAGGGCTTGAACCTTCGACCTTGTGGTTAACAGCCACACGCTCTAACCAACTGAGCTACTCCAGCAGGTGCATTTTTCAATTTATTTATATTATATATAATAAATTTAAATCGATAATAAGTTCTTAATACCTTATATGATTGATAATGCAATACTTTATACAGTATTAACTGTTGCTGGGTATAATTCGCTGTTTTTTTTTTTTTTTTTTTTTAACTCAAATGGATTTCCTAGATTGTTGAGATCAAATCTATCCAGATTTTAACCCATTTCCTTTTATTTTGGGCTAGGCTGCACGAAAATGAAAATGGAAACAAGAAATGAAATGCAAAATGATCCGACATATTAAAAGTTATTTCTTAAAAAAAAAAAAAAATTAAACATTTAAACTTTATTAAAAAAATTAATAATAATTAATAATAAAAACACACCACCAATCTAACTTTACCTGGGCTTCCTCCCAATCAAAGTTTGAAATAATGAAATGGTTCTTGATTGTTGATTACTCAATTTCTAATTCAGATGGAAAAATTATTTATTCCAATTGAACATTGGAAAGAAAATTGGAATCAATAGGATGGGCGGTCGATATTGTTATATGGAAGCAGGCGGTTAGAAGTTCGGCCCCGTAAGGGAGGAATTAACCTTTCTAACGCATATTCAATCGTGTTTCTTTGGGCCACTGGTCATTTGTTGGGAGCTTCGGATTTAATCAAGGCCGGCCCCGAAAATTCAGAAGCCTTAGGCCACTAGACGACTAATTATTACGATTCCCTAAAAAAATCCTCCATTATATATACATGTGACACAATTGTTATTACAAAAAAAACACCATTTGTTGAAGAATTTGCAAACATAACATTGTAAATAGATGAATAGACAATATTACCTTTAACTCAAATAACGTTGAATTTGCAACTATGACTGTAACGACTAGGGTCCCACTTAACGAGCTGTCTCAGTCGTTAGATCGACGACGTACTGTTCACACTGTACCAAGATAGGTCTTTTTAGCATATTTTGTCCTCACTCGCACGCTCCCCGAGAAAACTTCCCAGTGGGTCATCCATCATGGAATTGCTCCAAGCCAAGCACGCTTAACTGTGGAGTTTCTAACGATGGATTTCCGAAAAAGAAGGTGCACCTTGTTGGTATGAGTAGTACCTATCAAATCTCTTAAACTTTCGTGGTCTAGGGGTATTACAATCACCCCCCGTTAGACTCGCGACGTCCTCGTCGCGCTTGATCCATCTGAGAATCCGTTGTCAGGCGTTGGGATTCTAGAGATGGCTCCTACGGGTTTAAGAGGTGGCTCCCGTCCTCTAGCGTAACACTTTGTCCCGCATAACACTTAGTTCCCAATTTCCGGCTGGCAACCCTCTCTGATACCATTTGTAACGACCCGGGTCCCACTTAACGGGCTGTCCCGGTCGTTAGATCGACGACGTACTGTCCCCATTGTACCAACATGAGTCTTTTCAGCATACTTTGTCCTCACACGCACGCTCTCTGAGAAAACTTCCCAGGGGGTCACCCATCATGAAATTGATCAAAGCCAAACACGCTTAACTGTGGAGTTTCTAACGATGGACATCCGAAAAAGAAGGTGCACCTTGTTGGTATGAGTAGTACCTATCAAATCTCTTAATCTTTCGTGGTCTAAGGGTATTACAATGACATTATAAATAGATGAATACACAATATTACCTTTAACTCAAATAACAAATCGTACCATATATTTTACCTTGGTAATAATTTGTATACTATTTACTAGTTATTGAATTATTTTTTTTAGATTTTTTTTCTTTAAAGGATTTTTTATGGTGTAAAATTAATTATGATCTTCCTAAACTCTATCAAAATTAATAAAAAATAATTTCAGTAAGTTAATAAAATGTTAAAAATATATATATAGAATATTTCATGTGACTCTTTCAACACTGTAAAAAACAAATAAAAATTCTTAATTGCTATCTTCTTATTAATAATTTTTCTTCAATGAATAAAAAAAACAATTAAAATAAATTTATATTAATTGTCATTTTGTAGCTAAAAATAAATTCTTACTCATTTTAAGTTACGATAACTTAGCACACGTTTGGCCCCCATTAAAATTAACAATTCATTTTTTTCTCTTCTTATCAACCACACATTTTCCAATAAAATAACATGAAACGTAATCTAAAAAAAAAATTATAATTCAGGACAGTGAGTTTCAAACGTTCTTTGCTAAGTGGAAATTCCAGCTTTCAAAAACAAATCAAATGTAAACAGAGACACAGAAATACATAAAGAGAGCACAGTAAATAAGTCATTAGAGCATCTTCAACGGTAGTGTAAAATTGAGTATAAATTAATATCTTCAAAATTACTTTTGCATCCTCTTTTACATCTTAGTTAATCTAAATTCAAATTTTACTTCAATGGAAAGATCTAAATCCACATTTTATCTCGTCTCTACCGGAAAATGTAATTTGCATATCTTTTGCATCTCTCCATTGGAGATGTTTCCGGTAACTTTGGAGATCTAAATGGTGCCATTTAGATCTAGTTTAAATCACGATTGAAGATGCTCTTGTCCTCTGCCTCTTGCTCATCAGTCTCAGTTGCGGCTTGGTTCACTCAAGAAACTATTAGCTGCCCATCACCGGCAAGTGGCTTCTGAAGGAATGCATGTTGGTTCGACCAACACAGTTAGAACATTCTAGGTACTATCATCGGGTTTAGAGGTGCAGTTCTATGTTTAGGTGTACTGTGGGTCAAACTTATAACATTTACGCGGGTTGAAGTGGACTATCTCCTCTGGTTCTAAAAATTCTAGAACGAATTATGCTAGTTGTATAAAAAGCAACGTCCAGAAGAGGTGCGAGAAGATGATTTGAAGGGAAATGATTAGATGAAAAAATTAGCTGTGTTTTAATATGATAAATGATAGAATGTCATGTAGCATTATATAAACATTTATGTCAACCTTGATGTATACGTAGCAAGATGAAAAAAAAAAAAATTGTCAAATGACATTCTGTCTGTAGCAGGTTATCTAGAAAGGTCATGTCTATGTTGGACTAAACTCTGAATCCATCATAGATGAGTCCTTTTTTTAAGTTCAGTTCTTTATGATCTGCTTATCTACTTGCTACCAACTTTCTCCTCGACCAAAATAGCAATGAAAATTCAGTGTATTTTCTGTCCAACATTCATCATTATTCTAAAGTAATTATATACATTTCAATGTGACATTAATACTTCCAGGCGCCTAAAAAAAATGAACACTTCCAACTGATTTATCACCAAGAGGACGAATATGACAAGGTAGGATGGTAATAATAGTCGGGGGGGGGGGGGGGGGGGGGGGGGGAGAGTCGAAAATAGCAAAATTTTGTTTGAATTTATAGATTAAATATAAGCGAAATGGAGAAGAATAGAGCATTTGTATAACTCAAATGTATTTTTTAAATAATTACCAAGTAAACGACCCCATTTTTCGGGTTACAAATAATCAAAATAGGAAAAGTAAACTACCATCTACTCTATCAATGCCTACCATAATGTTTCCTTATGAAGAGTTGACATAACGTGTCCTAAATAAAGAAAATGAAACTAGATTAAATATACTAAATAAGGAAATAAATAAATAATGCATAGGATTTGATTGAACAAGGAGAGTCAAAACCTTCCGACAAATTTATTACATGCTTATTGAAGCAATTACTTCTCTAGTCATTGCTGCTGCTACATTCCCAATATTAATCATGGGATGGCCAAAGCTCTTTCCCTGATCATGTAAAAACGAGCTCAAAAAATTTACAACAATACTGAGGAGGAAATTTGATTATTGCTATAAACAGACAGTATTTTTTGAAGAGAACATCATGACAAGTTAGGTACCTTTTGCGGCACGCTGCTTGTTTAATAATTGAGTCTTTGCCTTGCGGAAAGCAGAGCTGGGTGCTCTACGAATTTTCTGCATTGCAACAAAAAAGTGTTAAACAAAGTACCATCTCAAACACCACAACTGAAATGTTACTCCATTTTCTTCAAGAGAGGGGAAAAGGCAAAGAGTCAAAGACAAATGATCGTTGCTTTATACAAAAAATACCGTAAATTATAAAAAATAATTGCACCATTTTTAAAATTTGGATACGGGTTTGAAGAGTAAAGACCACGATGTAGACCTTCAAATAAGCTTAGAAAATTTACCTGAGGAAAATCTTCATCATCTCTTGCTCTGAGTTCAGGCACAAAAATCTTAATAGTGACCTAAATCAAACAAAACTCAAGACATTAAAAATGTGTAGAAAATGCCGGGTTCAAGTAATTATCTGGAGAACCATTTATAAATCAAAAAGAGAAGGAAAAGAAGAAATGAAATAGACCTCTTCTCTTTCAGATACATAAAGTTCATTCCCTGAAGTTTGTTTTCTCGGCATGAAGTTGAAAACATCATGAAGAAACTCATTTTCCTATGGTTAAGTAAACATCATTATTCTAATTTGAAAACAACAGATTATTTCCAAGACAACAGGACTAGTAAGGAGGAAAAAACCAACCAGCATGTGTTTCACAAATCCACGTCTTAAAAAATGTTTCAGAAAGTTAACCTGTAAAAATACACAATAAAGTTCGAATATAAAAATATCAAACAGGGAACATTAACAACATCACGAGAGAGACAAATACCTGCAGCAACTGGGACCATGAGTTTATCTTTAAACTCTGTTTACCAATCTTCAATGCAGTCTTACAAAAACAGCCATCCTAAAAATAAGAAGATATATAATCAGTTTATCGAGGAGAATTGTTCGTCAATAACTTTAAAACAATATAAAGAAATACCTCTAGGACATTCAAAAGATCCCAGCAAAATTTGTGTCCTTCATTGAGAGAATTACTGGCTGAACTCTTATTGGCAGTTTGTTGAAAATGACTCCTGACATGACTGGATACTTTTTCTTGTAACTCTTTCATGGACGAATATTGTTTTAACAAGTCATTTTCCTTTTCATCTGTACTAATATCAGCACTGTTGGTATCAAAGACAAATTTCTCAAGAAATCCAACTTCACATATTAAAGCTAGTGCTTCACCAGCTGCAATATGAACAGATGGCTTGTCCACTTGTAGAAGATCTAGAAAGACAGAAATTCCTCTGGAAAAATGTAATGCGAAAAACTGTTTATTCTAGAGTGAGTTTTAATCCTAAACTGAGCAGTTAATAATTAGCAATAAACTGAATTTCTTGAATGCATGAGCAGCATGGAAAAGCTATTAAACAATTTTCACAATAAACATCCACTGAATCTCTAAACCTAGAGCCAATAATACATCTGATGCTGGATAACTATTCACGAGGTTCTACTTACCCTTTCCAGTAGTTGTAATTAATGTTCCAGCCATCTACGGTTGTGAGAAGAAGTGACCAAGCAGATATAGCAGCAGAAAGAACAGCTGATGAATGTTTCTTTTCTACAACCTGGGAAAAGGAGGACCGCTATAATTTTGGCTTAATATTAGTAAGATAAGAAACAAAAATAAAAAAATGGTATGAACGTGATAGGCCCCAACAGGCACAGGAATATTTCTTAAAGTAGGGGAGGGATATTATGGGGAATTATTAGAACAAATGGTTAGGCTTCTAACTAAAAAATAGGGGGAGGGAGTCCCACATTCTTTTAGGCAAAAATTAGGCGATGAAAATGGGGAGAGAGGCAGCCTCCCAAAAGCTGGCCATTTATCTGTAATTGCATTCAGTGTATATAGTAATTCAATATAATTCATCATTCAGCACCCGAAATACGAACACCCACCCAGTGTGCATATATAAAAGTAGAAATACCACTGTTTCAGTTCTGCAATCTGTACATTTCCCGTAATTTAGCTCCAATTTTGATTCATTTAATCGAGAACTTATTAGAATGTAATCAACAACAACAAACTAAGCCTCTGTTTGAGCCATATTAAAATTTTCATTCTCATTCTTCTACTTATTTTCAACCGCACATTTCTCAATAAAATAATATTTTTCATCACATCAATAACTTTTCATTCTTTTTCAACCACACATTCTCCATCAATCTACTATTCCAAAATACATTTTTCAAAATAATGTGGCTCGAACACACCTTAGGTCTTTTTGCCAATATATTCAGGGAAGCTACATGAACCCTTCTCTGCCATGCCATTCTGTTTGTTGCTAGATTTATTGAAGATCTAAAGCAATGAATAGAATAATGATGTTTGCAAGTTCTAGGCGAGTTTCATAGTGGCATTTAAGAATTAAATAGCCAAGATTACATCATTTAATGAATAAACATAAAGGTAACAAAACAAAGAAATAAAAAAGCAACATAATTGGATATGTTGTATCAGTCAGGTTTTGCTTCTTGTTTTCCCCTTCGGTTGTCTTGGACTAACTTTTAGAGTTTCAGTCAGTTAAAACAACAAATATAAAGAGAGAAAACAAAGAAACGGAAGAGGAAAAAAAGGCTACAAGCAATTGGCAACTGCAGAAAATTTAATTTCACTGTTTTTAAAAAACACTAGAAGTTAGACACAATTGACTAAACTTAAATTTTAGTAGTCGGATTCCACAAACCTAATATATCACTAAGTGCATAAACTCATGTTTAGATTTCACCCCCTATCTATTGGGCCTTAGTTTAATAGATGGGGATTCTTTATCATATATCTGCCATTGATGTGTCATTGCCAGGATATACAGATTCAAAACATAAGTCATGGAAAGGACAACATATTATGTACATACATTATCATCGGATTCTAGGTGAATGAATTGCCATAATATCTGCATGGATGTTTCTGTCTCCTCAAAATTACTTCCGCCAACAAATGTCACAATAGCCAAACAATCAATGAGCTACATACAACATACAAAAACAGTTAGTCCATCCCTACCCCGAAAGAACATTAAAGAAAGGCAATAGTAAGAAACTAGAATTGAATTTTTATAATACATAAGCTTGAGAACCAAAATGATTGACTAAAAAGCTGCAGCATTTAGAAATCAATTACCAAGTAACATACATACAGATAACAACAAGGATTCAGTCCCGGATTTGAGAGCTTTTGAGATCAAGGGAAGTGACTCTTTGTAAAGTTCATGAGCATCATCCCCACAACCTATTGTGACAGCCAGCAATCCTGTACGTGTGACAATAGAAGTCATTATAAGCAGAATGCAATGGATAAATCGAAATGATACAAAAGATTAAAATCTTACATACAAGTGCTAAACTAACCAAGTGCATGAGAAGCTAAAGCAATCTCTTTGGAAGTCCCCTTCTTGAAGGAATATAAGAATCGGTACAGTAAAGTAGCAAAACTGCAAGAAATTAGCCACAGTGAAGAGATAAATGTCATTTATACACAGAGAATTATCTTCCACCTAACTACGATGGATATTTCATATTTGTATATAACTAGCCAAGACAGTTCCTGTAGGAAGTGGGATCAGCAATTAAATACAGATTCTACGCCAGTGTAACCAATTAGAATAGTTTGAGAAACTATTAAACAGCTTTTATGAAGAACACCTGTATTACAGAAGAATATAGAATCTGATGTTAGAACCTCTAACTGGAGACAGATTACATTTTACACCATTAAATCAGCTAGTTCTTTTCCTTGTGTTTTAGGTTATCATTTGGTTTTATGTGCAAATACTCTCTAATTCCACTGGTGCCTACAGGATATTAAATCATTTAAATTTTGCCTTGAGGAAATGAGTCAGATCTAAAAGCTAGTGATGTTGGAGAAGGAGAAGGTAAATTGTTTCGAAGGAGTGAGTCGATTACTTCTTTTGGGAAAACTTATGGCGATAGTTGATGGTAAAGTCCTCAGTTATCAAAGACAGTGCTCTTTCCCTTGTTGATCCCCTGATAAACATTTAATGAAGCAGAAATCAGTATCATAAAAAGGATATTTCGGTAGCAAATAAATAATGAAGGATCAAGTTGACAAAAGAAGTCAAACATATTTGTTCTAATTTCTAAAGAGAAGTACCTTTTGCAAAATAAGTCATCTAGAAGTTGATCCATTGTCTTTACTACACCGGTTGAACTACTGGTGACTAGGAATCAATATCTCATGCTACAATTTTGTGGCAATCGCAGCCTGCAAGAAGAAGTGCAAAAATAGTTGTTACTCCTTTTCCTAAAGTATAGTCTCACGTTTCTGTCACCCTTATAATTGTTGGGAATCTGGAATTATTTCCAGATTCGCCTTCAAGATCCTCCAAGAAATGTCAAGAAAAACATTGAAAAAATATAGAATTACGACAATTGAGAAAAAAAATTACAATATATGGAGAACTCCAAAACAGAACAAACTTTAATACATAAAAATTCAAGACAATCACATAATATTTCTTAAACCCAAATACCCAAGTACATCCAAGAGCACTCTTACCCAAGCCCCCTCTTCTAGGAGCCTATATTGTTTTGTACAATTTTCCAATAGCCACACTCGTTATTTAACTCCCCTTTCTCCTCCCCTATAATTACTATCCATGCAGAACAAAGTCAAACTCCCCTTACGAATGGCATTATGCTACATAAGTAAATTTTAAGTTTCCTAGCAAGAGGAAAAAACCCTACAACAATTAGTCTGAGTTCTTTCATTAGTATTAGCGAATCCTACCCTATGTATTAACCCGCAACCTCTCGCGTACATCACGTTTGTCCTAATGCAGGTAAATGGTGTTCTAATAAAAAAAAGATTTACATCAAAAATAAAAAGTTCTTTTTTTTCACCAAAAAATTAGATAAAAAGCTTGTGCTTTATTATGGTGCAAAATCTATATAAGGCTACGTTTGATAGGCATGGTTTTCCATGGATTTTCCATTTTCCATGTTTTGGCTTGTTTGATAGCCATTTTTTACCATGGAAATTGTTTTCCATCTTCACTCCACACGTGCACATTTTCTTTCAAATTGTGGAATTAGTTTTCCTGCCATTTTGGTGGGAAAATGGAATTCCAGTTTTTTTTTTTTTTTTGCAATAGAAACAAATTTCATAACCAGTTGTAAAAAAAATTCACTTTAATGGACACTTTTCATGTAAAACAAAGTCAAACGAACACTAAACTTTGATGAAAAAAATAATTTTTTTAGGAAATTTTTTTTTTCTTTTTTTTTTTTTTTTTTTTTTGGAATGGAAACAAATTTTATAACCAATTGTAGAAAAAATTATCACTTTAATGGACAATTTCCATATAAAACAAAGTCAAACGAACACAAAATTTAAAAATTTTCCGAGTGAAAAATTATATCAATCAAACCCGCTATATTAACAATTCCCTGCAAAATAATTTCTAGACAATTAATTTCCCTGAAATTCATTTTCTTTCCACCTATTTCCACCCTAGCAATCGGACGGACCCTAAATGTTACCGTAACTAATAATCGCCCTAACTGTCAATAGCACCAAATTAGTTTTATTATAATTCCAAAGCCCTAATTTCATACTGCCCAACTTTTCATAAATCTTTTATTTGAACATCTTGACCAATAAGTTTCCACATCTTCAAGTATTATTTTACCACAGTTTCCAGAAACCCCCAAATTCAATAAATAAATAAATAAAACGGGTTAAATGTAACCAGATGAAAACTATCCTTTATTGATGAAAAAAAAAAACATAAATTAACAGATTCTCAAACAAGAACATTTTAAACGCTGGTATCATGTGGCTTGAGTCTTTGACAGCTTGAAAACGTTATACGCGTAGTTGGGGAGGCTAGGAGAGTGAAACGTACCTGAGGAAAACTGGTGCGTCAATGATTCAACCCTAAGAGTTCAGAATTGAGAAATACTGTTCCGATTCCGGGATCCAACTGATGGGAAAGGCCCGAGAGAAGAAGGAAATTTTGATAAAAGAACTCCGCTTGAAAATATTTAGGAATTGATTATTTTTGTCCTAGTTGTTTTACACTTTTTATTAGAAGAATTCTACTTGTCCAGAAAGAAAGCAAACAAACTCAAATCCAGGAAACAAAAGCCTTATTTCTAGGTTTTAACCATTTTTATTTTACCCCCAAAATTGGTACAAGACCTAATAACAAAACTGAAGAAAATTTTTAAAACTAAAATAATATATTTTAAAATGAATAGGAAAGATAAAATGATTTTAGAAGAATTACAAAATATTAATATTTTAACTAATACTAATCGAATTAAATTGTAAGAATTAGCAATAAATTTAAGTACTAAATATAAAACTCTAAGTGAATAAATACAACAAATAAATAGTTCTCAACAATTAGTAGAAATAAAAAATTACAAATTTTAGTAGATAAATTTTCCAAACATGAAGAAGAAGAAGACATTATAATAAATCAATTTTTAGAATAATATGATAATTATGTTCAACCTTTAGAAAAAATGAATCTTATAAATCAAGATGTTTTAACTCATATAAAAAAAATATAGAATCTAATTTAGAAGTTGTAAATGATAATATTAAAATAGGATCAAAAATCATATATAAACAAATTGAATCAAAATTAAATGAATCTAAATTTAAAAATAAATCTTATATATCAATCGAGTCACCTTTACAGACCTATGTTATAGAAGAATTAGAAACAAAATTCTATGAAACTACTGGAAAAGAATTAGAAATATATAAACAAAGTTGAAACTCAACATTTGGTAGGAGAAACAAGTAGAACTAATATTACTACAGATTGGACTCAAGTCGAATATGATGATTGGAATTTAGAATGGATAAAAGAGCATGGAATAACTGAAAAACGAGAATGTTGCAATTTTAGAAAAGGACCCAAGATTATGTCAACTAAGCCTATACATCTTAGGGATCCAGTTAAATTATTTACCGAACCAATTCCTACAATAGGAATATGGCTAGATGTTGATGATTGCAATAATAAAAGTGAAATTATTGACTCATGGACAAAAGCTACTGATTTAGATGTTGCTTTTCATAAATGGAATACAACTCAAGCTTATAACTTTTTAATCCACACATTTAGAGGAATTACTTCAGATATTTGGAGGAGAACTTCTGAAAAAACTAAAAATTAAATTAAATATGGAGAGAGATATACGACTACTATTGATAGTAATGAAAGTTTAGACACTGAAAACTTTAAGAAAATTTTAAAACGAATGGAAAATTCCTTTAGACATTCACTCTTAGAAGAAGTTATACCAGAAACTAAAACAGATATGATCACTCAAGAAGCTTTACAAGTAGAAAGAGAAATGAAACTATTAAAAATCTGTGATATGTGTGAATTAAATGAATATACTAAGAAATTCGAAAAGATGTATATCAAAGCATCTAAATCTATAAAAGAATGGAATCTATCAGAAGAAGATGTAAAATTACTAAATAGATATTTTCTTAAACTACATTGATCATGGAGTCAGAAATTATTTGAAGATTACCAATTTATTGGAATAAAATAGAATGGGAAAATCATAACCACAAAGCTGATACTTTAAGAATAAGAACTTCATTCGCTAAGAGAAAAATATCTAAATGGTGTAGAAAACATATGTATCAACACATATTTAGAAAACAAGGTAAGAAAACAAGTTTATGCTGTTATGGAGAGATAGCAGTAGTATCACAATTTGACTATCATCAACTATCTAAGAAACCATATTATAAAAAAAATTTAAGAAATATCTTAAACCTTGGAAGAAACATAAAGGATTTAAGAGCCACAAGAAATACTTTAAAAAGAAAAAATCTTGGAAAAGGGAATATAACCAACATAGGAAACCTCTGAAGAAATCTAAAGAAATTTTTTATAAAAAATGTATTACATGTAATGAAATATGACATATATCTCCCAACTGTCCTAATAGAAATAAAAGAGAAAATGTTAAAGTAATTAGAATAATAAAAGAAATAGAATCTGACTCATATTATGAGATAATCGAAGATTTAGACGAATTATCTGAAACAGATTCAATCTATGAGCTAGACATAAAAGAAATTGAATAACTAGAAATTGAGCAGATTTATATGAATCAAGAAATTATAGATACTATTGATACTAACTTAGATAATGAAGAAGAAACTTCACAAACAGTCGTGTTTGATGACGAAAGATATGAAGATATAAAAGGAAAACAAATATATTTAAAAGATAAAGATATTTTTGTAAGACCAATACTACCTTGATTTAACAAAACAATATACATTGCTAAATATGATGAAGTACCTATTAACATCGGAAATGTTAAAGGCAATACTATTATACCTCTAATAACTAAAGAATGTGTTAATAAAGAATTAACAAAAATAAATAGATCCACCAGAGAAAGATTAAAGAATATAGTGATTGGAGGAATTCAAATAATGGTCAAAAGATATTTTAGAGAATGAATGGACATTCCTATACAAATGTACTTAATGGATAACAGAATATTTCATGATCCTATGGACGCTCTATTAGAAGTTATCTCTGGAAATCTAGTATATAAGAAAATTATATTTATTATAAGACATGGATTTGTTATGTCCTTATTAGATGAAAACTTAAGTATGAGATTAAATCTATATCATAGAATCGATATATTAATTATGCAACCTAAAAGTAAAGCTGTAATTTTACATTGTAAAGTTTTATATGCTTTTACTACTACACACCAAAAGAAAATCAATAAAGTCCCAAGAGACTTTATACAAATACATGAAGACTTTAGAGACATAGCACAATTTACACCACCGAGAATGTTAAATAATAATAACATTTCTTTACCACAAAATATATTGCTTGATTTTCATTAGCAATCTAGAAGAATAGATAATAATGTAGGAAATCAAGGATTAGTTACCTTGAATACCTCTAGACAACTTGTAGTCATAATGCCTAGTAGAAAAATAGAAAGAAATATTAGCACTGGAGAACTCTCAAGTTCTAGCAGAACATCTACAAGTAGAAACTACCCAACAATGCCTAAAAATAGTATTGATATTGATCTCAGAAAATGTGAAGAAGATAATTTTCTTATCTTAACAGAATATATCAACAATCAAAATAACTATGAAGAAATCATAGCCCGTGTTAATACAGGAGCTAGTACCAGTCATATAAAAGCAGACATAGTTGATCATTTATTAGAAGAAAATTTACCACAAGGAATCACTCTTACTATCATGGAATTAAATATGAAATTAAAACATTTGTTAATCTAGAACTAAGTTTTACAAATATAGAAGGAGAAGAATTTAAATTAAATCTTAAAATCCATAAAGATTATAGAAAAAGAAAAAATACTGGTCCAATACTACTTGGAATGAAATTTCTTGAGAAAGTTTCACTATTTTATATTCAGAAAAATACTTTACAAATAACTATAGAAGGCAAACAAAAAATGCTTACTAGAGTTAATAAAACACAAAGAACCAATTTATATGATACAAGGAAATAGATCAATCAAAATTAGTATACTTAGTCTATATATTGAGATAACTCTCAATTTACCAAATTACTGTATAATAAAATTTCATGCTATACTTGATACTGGATAAGATATTTGCCTGTGCAAAAGATATGTGTTCCCAGAACACTATTTTAAAAGAGATTATAAGAAAACAACTTATGGCCAAACAGTCAGTGATATTGTAGAAATCTATAGAGATTTTGTAGAAAATGTTCATATAATTATAGGAAATAGAGAATGTTTTATACCTCGAATATATGCAACATGATGTGATATCCTTTTAGGAGAAGACTTTATCATATGGGCCTTTTACACAATATAAAGATAGTTTTAAATTTACAACACCTTGTAATCATAAAATTAAAACACCAAAAATCTATAAAGTCATTGGAATTGCACATCAGCCAATTCACCATAAACCCAAACATCAGAGTTCTGCAGGTAATCGTGGTGGATGTCATACAAAAATTAATCAAAAACAAAAAATTCCAGTATTAGGAATTAGTAATTTAGAAGAAGAATTAGAAAGTATTAAATTAGAACTAAAAGAATGTTATCATGAACATCCCTTAGCCAAATGAGACAAAGATAAACATATGGCAACTATTGAACTAAAAGACTCAGATGCTAAGATTTCAGAAAAACAATTTTCTTATAGTGAAGAAGATAAAAAAGAATTTGAAATACAAATTAAAGAACTCTTACAATTAGGAGTAATAAGAGAATCAACCAGTCCATATAATAGTCCAGCATTTATGGTTAGAAACCATAGTGAAATTAAAAGAGAAAAAACTAGAATGGTAATTAATTATAGAGATTTAAACTCTAAAACTATACCAAATAACTATAAACTACCAATAAAAGAATTGTTAATAAAACAAATACAAGGAAACAAAATATATTCTAAATTTGATTGTAAATCTAGATATTGACAAATAAAACTAGATGAAACATTAAAATCTTTAACTAGTTTTACTACCCATAATCCATTAGGACAATTCGAATGGAATGTTATGTCATTTGGATTGATGAATGCACCAACAATATTTCAACAGAGAATGGATAAGATTATTAAACCAATAAAGAACTTCTGCATTATTTATGTAGATGATATTTTTATTCATAGTAAGAATCTAAAAGAATATATTAAACATTTTAAGAAATTCAACTATATTGCTAGAAAATATGGATGAACTTTATCAGAAAGAAAAACAGAAATATCTAAAACTGAAATTGAATTTTTAGGATATATTTTTATTGAAAAAAATATATTTCAACAACCTCATATTGGGAAAAATTATAGAATTTTCAGAATAAATTAGAGATAAGAAAGAGTTACAAATCTTTATCGGATTATTAAATTATTTGAAAGAATTTATTAAAAATTGTGTAAAATACAAAATTCACTTTACCAAGAAACTCAAAAAAAAAGTTGAATGAGAATGGATACATAAGATATTGAAATGATATAAAAATTAAGAGAATATGTGAAAATTTACCCGAACTAAATATTCCAAATGATGATGATTTCTTTATTTTAGAAACTAATGCATCTCTATTACACTGGGGAGGAATCCTCAAAAGAAAAGAAAATTATAAAGAATTTCTTTGTAATTCATTATATAAATGCCCAGAAGAGCTTGTTGTTTATACTTCAGGCACATTCAAAGATGTAAAAATCATGTATGATATCAATCGCAAAGAATGTTTAGCCGTTAAGAAAGACGTAGTAAAATTTGAACATTATTTGCTACCTAAGAAATTTCTTATTAGAACAGATAATACTCAGGTAAAATCATTATTAACAAATAAACTTAGAACAAGTGCAGCTGAAAGACCACTTATTAGGATGCAAATGTGGTTTGCACCATTTAAAAATTTGATATTGTCCATATTAAAGGAAAAGACAATTTTATTCCTGATTTTTTAATCAGGAATGGAGTAAATCAAGAAGGAGCTAGAAGTATTGAAGTTCGAGATAAACATAAAGATTGCTGCAATAGAGTCCAAAATAACTTTGATGGAAATGGCTGCTGCCCAGTCAATATCTGAGAAAGCCAATCAGACTACTATCTGAAGGCTCTATTGCCAATAAATCTGAAGGCATTTGCGCCAATATTGAACAAGAAGCATTAAAGCTTTATAAATTATCGGTCAAAGAAAATACTACTTTGCTCCTTTATAGGAGAGAAAATTTACAAAGGATAGTATCTCCATACAAGAGCTTGATTGCTCAAATATTATCAAGATCTGTAACACCCATGGTGTTATGGATATCAAAAATAAAAATGATTTATTCTTGCATATGTATTGTTCAATCTAGTTTGCTGTTGGTTCACCAGTATAGGAGGATGGATGAAAACTTTAACATATGGAACAGCTTATTGGGTTCGTGCTCTCTATGAAATGAAAAATATAATTTATATTTACCCATCTGAATCTTTAAAAGAAATTTCTATTCTACCAAAGGACGTGGTCCGAGCTATTGAAAGACATTGTCAAGTTCTTAAATATAAGAACATATATATTAGGTTTTCTCTGCAAGTCCCGAATGAGATAATAAAGAAGATAGGCTACTTCCAGTTAGCCATGTCATAAGGAATGTCACTATTTCCAAGCATTTTCAGCTTGAGAAGAATGAAATCCATTAAACTACACCAGAAGATGTCATTAAAAGGACAGCCTTCCGTAGAGCCAAAGGATACAATGAGAAGTTTGAGCATATTCAGAAAGTTATTGAAGAAAAACAGAAAATTTGGGTGTATGAGTCACAAGACCACTTGATTTACAGCAAGGCTGGAACGCCTACTAAGCAAGAAGATTGACACTATCTTGATACATGGTGCGATCATATTTTTGAAGGACAAGCCAGTGGGACGCATAAAGCAAAAGAAGAACTGTGTAAACAGTTTTTGTGTTATCCAAACCATAAGTGCGACTTCGTAGCACTGAAGATGATGGCTTACCAATATCTCTTGATCCGACAAAATTTTCGGATGAATGGTTTAAGTCTCATATGAAAAAGTAATGAACTCATTTATCACTACTTTATCAAAAGACACTTTGATAAAGAAAAACTGTAGGTTCCAACTCAATTATTTTCCATGTTAAGACAAAGAACTTTAGGTCACAGTAAAATTCTTATTATCTTACACAGTAAAAACATCAATAATGAAGGATAGTGGATGAGTTTTTCGAGTCTATAAATTGAAGACTAATTTTCAAATGAAGCAAGCAATTTCTAAGCCAAAAATTATCTCTCTACATAGCATTCCGAATCTTGTAAACATTTCAGCTTTCTGTCATTCGAGTGAAGCTTGTAATAAGGTATTCTTTATGGAGTTCTAAACTCCTTAGAGAGAGTACAAAGAGTGTAGCCGAAATATGTATGTATACTCTTATGTAAGAGATATTAGTGTGACGTGTTTATGAAATCAAAGTTGTTTGAAGATATTGTCTTCTTATCCTTATTATATTCTCAAAAGATTTTATCTTACTTATACTCCAACGATGAAAACCAGGGTAAGTACAAGTATCTTGTTGCCGTGTTTAGGCATTGTTAGATAAAGCCATGAGAACCTGTTACCATTCAAGATGATGTTTTAACTAGGAGTTGAGAGGAAAGCTGTGATTCCGTGTGATCCATAGTGAGATATGCAAAATAGTCAGAGAGAAAACAAAGAAGAGTGCGAAAGTCATGTTGGACAATAACCCACTTTCTTAAATTCAAATAACACCAATCACTTATATTTGAGTATACAAACATATGAGATCAAGCTCAAGGGAAATCTCGTTGATATTAATCTGCATTTACCTTCTACTTCAATACTGTAAGATCTTTCTTATTTATGTCAACTACTTGCATTAATATTTGCACTCCTGCTATTTATTATGTTTTAGTTAATTGTATTCGAAAATTAAAAATTAACTGTGAAAGAAAAAGAGAAAAAAATTAAATCATTTTATACTGTGCTTGATTATTTTTTGAAAAATAATAGAGAAATACTTGTGCCTATAAAAGAAAATACAGTCAGAATTAATAGAGAAATTAATAAATTAGAAAATAAAATTAAAACATTAAACGATTGTTTTGATAAAAGATATATAGATAAATACGAGGATAATTGACTTTTACATTTATTAGGAGAAATAAACCAAAATTATCATATATTAGGTATAGAAAATCTTGATTTAAATTAAAAGAATAATAGAAGGATAATTACGTCTTTTTATTGTCCAAACAGTATTGTCCATGTAAGCCTTTTTTTAATTGGGACTCTTCTTCCCTGGATGAGTAGCACTACTCTTTTTATCATTCCAGGTGTGTTTGAGCCACGTTATTTGGAAGAATGTATTTTGGAATAGTAGATTGATAGAGAATGTGTGGTTGAAAAGAGGGAAAATTTATTGATGCGATGGTAAATGTTATTATTTTATTGAAAAATGTGTGATTGAAAATGAGTAAAAGAATGATAATGAAATTTTTAATGTGGAACAAACAGGGGCTTTATAGGTGTTAATTAAGGGTGTATTTGAATCACATTATTTTGAAAGAATGTATTATGGAATAGTAGATTGATGGAGAATGTGTGTTTGAAAAATAAAGAAAAGTTTTTGATGTGATGAAAAATATTATTTTATTGAAAAATGTGTGATTGAAAATAAGTAAAATGGTGAAAATGAAAATTTTAATATATACCAAACGGGGGCCAAGTTCCCCTTTGTGTTTCTTTATTTCCTAGATGCATTGTGAGTTTCTAAATTTTAAACGAACTTTACTAGCCGAACCGAGCCGATTCGATCCGATCCGATCCAACTCAATGAATATCATTATTTAACAGCTATTTCAGGAAATACGTTTAATCAAGAATTAGGGAAAAAACTATTTCATAAATTACCAGGACCTTTAGGATTAGAAATAACAAAGAAATGGAATGAAAATGAAAATATTAAAAATAGACCAAATGAATTATGGAGTATAGGAAATAGAATACAATTTATAATGGGATGTCTAGAAAATAAATGTATTGAATTACAAATTCAAAATCAATTAAAAAAGACAGATTATAAATTTTGTAAAGATATTTATACACCACAGACTTATGGAAATAAATTTAAAGAAAAGAGCAAAAGAAAATATGATAGAAAATCATATAAGCCTTTTAAGAAAAAATATTATTTAAGAAAATCTAATAGAAGAAAACCATATTTAGATGAAAATAGGCATGTTAGGAAATTTAGACCAGAAAGAAATTATCCTAATAGGTTAAATTGTTATGTTTGTGGAGAAACAGATCATTTAGCAAAAACATGTCCAAGAAAAATAAATAATAATGATAAAAGAAGTAATCTTATAGAATGTACAAATGAAGATTTATTAGAAATAGATGAATATATTTCTGATAAGGAATCAGTATATAGTATCATATCAATAGAAGATTTTGATAAAAATAATTTAGAAGAACAATCAGATTATGAAAATTTTGTATAATAATTTTCAAATTTAAGAAATTCAGTTTCAGATGAAGAATTAGAATTAATGGATATAGAATTGGAATGTAAACATAATTGGTTAAAAGAAACAGGTTTAGATAATATACCATGTTATATATGTAAGTGGTATCCTAGTAAGAAATTAAGAGTTAAATGTAAGAATTGTTTTTTAGAGGCATGTAAAAAATGTTTAGAACAAAAAGATTTAATAGAATTAGAAAAAGATAAACAAATTGATGCTATACAAATAGAATTATCAGAAATAAAGATTTTAAGAAAAAGAATAGAAAATTTAGAAGATATGCAAAAATATATATTACAAAAATTAGAAATTTTAGTTTAAGATTTGGTAATTATAGTAATATAAATAGAAATGATAATTCTGAAACAGAATCTAATACTAATGAAGAAAAGCAGGAACAGGAGCAAGACCCTTTTCTTAATACAGTAGAAACAGCAATAGAAAATAGAATAATTTATCCTAAAGAATTATGTATGGAATTATCTCCTACAGAATTATTAAAATTAGAAGATCATTTGTTTTTAAACAAACAAATTAAAGAACAAGAATTTTTATATTATGATAATAATAAAAATATAAGAGTAGGAATAGAAGAAATTGATAGTAAATCAGAAATTTCAGAAATTAGTAATTATAAAGAATTAGCAGATGAAGCAAATCCATCTAGGCCAGAACCAGAAAAATATCAATATTTAGGAGGATATCCACGCAGAACTGCTTATACAAATTATGATGATAAAGATAGAAAATATATAGATAGAGGAAAAACTAGACCTTTAGAACCTAAAATAACATTTCAAACATTACATAAACCACAGATATTAAATATTACAGCACATGATCCTCAGACATGGGATAATGTAATAGAAGTATGGAAAAATACTATAATAGGACATTACATTAGATTATCAGATAATATGGAATCTTTAGAAATGTATAGATATTTGGAAACATTTTTAGGAGAAGATGCTAAAACTACATGGGAAGCTTTTAAAAAAGATAAACAATCAGAATTTGAAGCATTAATTTTATTAGGAAATAATCCTTATAATTTTGTTAGTAAAATACATGGATTATTAATAGAAGCAGATCCTAATACAGGACAACTAATAATTCAACAAAAAGCAATTAGAGAATTAGAACAACTTAGTTTAAATAGATGGACACAAGGTAAAGAAGTTAAACAATTTTAACCCTATTTCCAGGACCCCCCCCGCCCCCCCTTCTTTGGTATCAGAGCGTGTGTTTCGATTTTGGAGTTTTAAAGATCAACAGATATCAACAGATTACGCTACAAAGGTATAATTCTTTAAGAATTTTTAGTCTAGAGTTTTAATATTAGACTTGTTTTATGATATTTAAAATTTTACTTGTTAATCTAGAAAAAATAATTTATAGTATTAGCTTTTATCAAGAAATAGAAGAAATTTTAGATTACGACATAGAATATATTTCTTTAGAAAAAAGTAAACCTATAGATTATTTATTTGCTATTTTACAAGTAACAAAAAATTTATCTCCAGAATTAAAAGAGGACATATTAAATAGATATTTAATATCAGAATTTAGAGAAGAATATTTCATAGAAATATTTGAAAAAACCCTTATAAGAGACTTAGATTTATTTATTGAATTAGATATAATAGAAAATACATTTTTTGAAGATATATTTTCAGATAATACAACTTTTAGTTTAGATTCTTATTATTATTCAGACTAAACTGGATTTATTAACAAGAGATTTTAATAAATTAAGTACAGATATTACAAATTTAAGTAAAAGAGTTATTAATATTGAAAAAGATATTGTAAAGATTAAAGAAAATTTAGATTTTATTAAATAACAGAATATAGAAATAATAAATAAGATAAATAGAACTGAAGAAAGAGAAAAATTTCCAGATCTTAAAATTAGAGAAGTTATAGAAACTATAAATAAAAAATTAAGTAATCTAGAAAATCAACCAATCCAAGATTTAAATAATATCACAAATAGTTTAGATAAATTAAGTTTAAAAAATACAGGAAAAGAAAAAATAACTAGAAAATTATCTACTACATTTTATAAAAATGAATAATTTGAATAATTTTCCTAATTTTCCTGGAAGATCAAGAACTATTAGAGAACAAGGACCATCTTCAGAACTTTTTATTAATAATAGACATAATACTTCTAGTATAAGTACAAATATCATAAAAAGAATTCTAAGAAGACAACTACAATATAATCAGAACATAGAAGAACTTATAGATCCTGAACAAGATTATAATAGATTTCAGACTCATGGTTTACAATTACTTAATCCAGAAAATTTATATAATAGAGGAATTCTTGAATCAAGAACTCAATTTTTTAGACATACTAGAGAAGTTTCAATTCAATGTTTAGATGGACAAGTAAGACAATTGTCATTAATATCAAAAGAATCTAAAAAAGAATTTTAGATTTATGCATTTAGGATTAATAGTAATAGGAATTAAAGGATTAATGAGGAAAAATTTAGGTGGTAAAGTCTTATTAACAATTTATGATGAAAGAATTCAGAATATAGAAAAAAGTATGATAGCCAGTACAGAAATAGACATGAATAATAACCATGGTATTATATATTGTAATCCAGATTTTTTATTAACAATAAAAGATTTTTCAGAAAAAATTAAGATTGGTATTCAGACACATGGATATGAAGATGTAAATTCATGAGAAAATTTATTATTAAGTATTGGATTTTTAGGAAAATGTAGTAATAATTCTCAAACGAGATACAAGGTTTATATAGATAAAGTAGTAAATTTAATGAGTAGTAAAGGTATTAAAATGATTAAACCTAAGACTTATGATGCTGAATTATTAGCAGGATTAGAATGGGATTTAGATAAATTTTTAGAAACTCAAGAACAAATCTTAACTCCTCAAGAAGCTATTACTTATAAGGATTTTTATGGAAGAACTAGTTTAAAGAACTGATGGAGGAGAATCATTAGACAGTATTGGCAGACATAATTATGAAACCAGATAAGATTTTCCCAAGAACGAGACACTTGTCAGAAGACCTCCATTATCAACAAAAGATTTTTTATCAAGATTGAAGATCAAGACACTTGTTAAAAGATCTATGTTGCCGACAGAGATTTTTAGAAAAGACCAAATAACTTTTGTAAAAAGAAGACTATTTACTGTTTACTTTTTGAAAAATTGTAAAAAAAATCTTACTGTATTATAAAGTAAGATTTGATATGATAGCTTTTTACTATTCCCTTTTTGACGTTTTGAAAAAGCAAAGATTCCTTGCTTTTGAAAAAAACGCGTTTTCTCTCCTATATAAGGAGAACATTTATTTGTAAACACAAAAAAAAAAATTAGAATACAATACAAAGTTTCTTTCTAAAAAATGTTCTAATTTCTTTTCCTTCCCGAAAGGGAAATTCTTAATTGTTCTTATTCTTAGATAGAATGATATCCCACAAAAATATATTTCTTTCTTAGACTACCGATTGATCATTCCGGTAGGTATGTTTTTATAGTTCTAAAGATATGGTACTAATAGATAATATTAGTTCCAAATCTTATAAGAACAAATTTTTGTTTATAAAATTTATGATTTTGTATATGATCTTGTAAAGTTTTATGTTTCATGCTGAGTATATGATAAGAGCATGTCTTAACTCCAAGTTTAAAGTTTAAAACTGTTTTTAAAAATAGATCCTGAGTGACTCCCCAAAGCGCAAAGGCCCAGTGGAGAGGCTGTGAGACGCAAAGAGGGAAGAAAGTGATTGATGTTTTAAGAATTATTTTTAAGGGAGTGCCATTGGTGTCCTTAAAAGAATGGAGATAGGCCCAAGTTCATATATCTCAGATGGCATATTTTAATCATTTAAAAAAAAAAAGGGATATTATGATATCAAAGGAAGAAGAAAACCTCAATTAAGAAGAGTACTGAGTAGGATTTTTAACAGCTGTTTTATAACCGCCTCCAATCCTTGGAATACTTTCATCTGGATTATCATATTCTTCTGAATTATCTTTGATCTCGACTTTCTTCTTTCCCTTATTCTTTTTGATTTGAATTTTCTTTCTTCTTGAAGAACTTTGTTTAACTTGTTGCTGAAGTTCTTTAATCTTTTCAAACATCTCTTGAATCTTTTTTATGTCTGTTTGGGATAATTGATCTGGATCTTGAGAGAATTGGGATGAGTCTTCAAAAATAATTGGACTTTTTTGCCTAAGATCTATTGGACTTATTAATCTGGTAGCAGAATTATCAGTCTGCTGAGTCTGATCTTCAGAATTACTATTTCTTGTAACAGGTTTTTCAGCCTGTTGAGTCTGATTTTGATTTAAAGTAAGAGGATCAACAGCCTCTCGAGTCTGTTGAGCTTTTGGTAAGCCCAGAACCATAAACGGATTTGATAAGTCTTTACCAGCTTCCGTTTGAGCTGGACTAGCTATAGATTTATTGGGTTCTATAGTACCTGCTTGCTGATGAACATTTGAAATTTTCAAATTAATAATCTCTTTTTCTAAATCTGAAATTTTCTTCTGTAAAGATAACTTTTCTTGTTGCAAAATTTGATTAGATTCATTTAAAATTTTGAAATTCTTTGTCATACATTCGCAATGTTCACAAAATTTTGAAATATAATCTAGTGGCTGATCTGAAACATTCTTTAAAGATGGTGCAATAAAATAATTTATTCCTATGTACTTTCTACACTCTTCTAACGCTTCTGAAATTGAATAAAAACCCTTATAAAGGGGATTTGGAAAATTCTTGATACAATCTGAGACTTCTAACCAGGTATGATAAATTCCTGGTAATCTACCTTGTAAAACAACATAACATTTAAACTTTTTATGGTCTTGACTAAAATGTTCTGAGAGAGCATTTAAACATGCTAAAAAATACTTTTGGTCTTTTGGATTCTTATTATAAGAAATCCATAAGTTGTCTAAAATACATTTTTCTGCTTTGGTAGTAGAAATATGAGGTAAAGTTTTAAAACTAATATTACTATTTGGAAAACAAATTAATTCTATGTTACCAAATCTTAACTTATCTTGGGTCTGTAGTAAGTTGGTTTGAGAACTTGAACTGCCAGTAATTGGCAATCCTGGTCTGGGACCTCTTGGCCTTTGCATCTGCAGGAAATTAGTCATAATTTTTATTTTTAATGATTCTGCTTAAAATATCTGCTGCCTGATTATCACTACCTTTAATATGCTCGAAATTTACTAATAGTCCAATATTAGTAATTCTATCTATAAAGTTTAACCATATTCTTCTATTACTTCTTTTATTTTCTAATTTCATTTTGTTAACAAAACTTACGATTGCTTCATAATCTGTTCTTAAAGTAATTTCTTTTTTGGAAATAATAAATAATTCAAAAGAGTCTAATGCATAATTGACTGCTAATAATTCTAAATCTATGCTACTAATATTACCTTTTTCTTTATAATTTCCACTATTATATCTAACAATTTTTTTCTGTATCTTTACTTGCATACTTATTGGGTTTTGCAATTAAAATTGCTCCCCATCCTGTTATGCTTCCATTTGTTTCTATAATCAAATAATCTGTATCTAAAGGCATATCTAATTTAGGCAATTTTTTTAATTTTTCCTTAATATTTTGTACTAATTTTGTATCTTCAATATTAAAATATCTTTGTCCTTTAGGGGAAGTCTTTCCATATAATGGTCCTGCTATCTTTCCTAAATCCTTAATAAAAGGTCTAGCATAATTTACTAATCCTAAGAATTTTTGTAATTGTTTTAAATCTTCTAATTTGTCTGAAAATTCTAAAGCCTTCTGAGCTATATGTGGTTGTAATTCTATTTTCCCTTTCCCTATATTTACTCCTAAAAATTCTATATATTCTTTAAACAAATGCATTTTTTTCTTATTTATTATTAAACCATGTTTTATAAATTCTGAAAAGAGGATTTGTAAATGTTCTCTGTGTTCTCTTTTATTCTTACTAAAAACTAATATATCATCAATATAAACTATAATAAACTTGCTATGTTTAATAAAAATACTTTCCATCTTTCTTTGAAAAATACTAGGGGCATTCTTTATCCCAAAAGGCATTACTAGCCATTCAAAATGTCCTTCTGGAGAAGTAAAGGCTGTCCATTCTATAGAATCATGATGCATTTTGACTTGCCAAAATCCTGATTTTAAATCAAATTTACTAAAAATATTATAATCTTGGATCTTATTTATTAAAACATTTTTATCTGGAATGTTATATGAATCATCTATAGTATTATCATTGAGTCTTTTATAATTTATAACCATTCTACTTTTACCTCTAATAATTTCTGAATGTTTTCTTACTATAAATGCTGCTGATCTATGTGGACTAATAGATTTTCTAATTACTCCTAATTTTAATAATTCTGAAATATGCATCTTAAAATCTTCAGCATCTTGGTTTGTAGCTTCAATATTTTTAGTCTTTATTATGTATTCTGGATTTTTAATTTTTAGTTCACACAAAACTTTATCTTTATCCCAATATACGCTAATGTGGACATTAACGTGTATGAAGAATGAAAAACGATTAAAAATGATTTTTCTTCCTTGAAGTCTTCATTTTAATAAGCCAAAAAAGTGATTTTTATTTTTATTTTTTTTCGTTTGGGAGTTTTTTAAAAGTGTATTAAGTGGTCCATCCTTATGTTAGTTTTAACGTCCACTTCAGTGTATCACGTTAGTTAGACTAATGGTAATCACTATTGAACACAGATCAAAGTCGGTTAACCTAATTGCTCAAAATAAAAGATAAGAACACGGTTGCACTTTTGTTGAAAATTCAGTGACTAACAATACATTTGCCCCTGTTTGGTTTGGATTAAAATCTAATTAAAATTTCGAGTGAAAGTCAATAATTAATTTTAACCACACATTTCAGGGGATCCACAACTTTTATCACAATCTACTAAAAATCTAATTTTAATCTCTACGAAACAACCATTTAACCTTAGATAGAAGATAGTGATTGACTATCTTTGGAAGTAAAGATTCAAGTGTTTATATAAATAGAGAATTGAGTAGTGAAAAGTGGGTAATATTTATGGGATCAATAAAATGTATGCATTAAAAAAAATAAATGGCCAAGAGTGTTTATAGACACAATTTCTTAAGTTGATATCTCAACGAGTCCCACGAAATGTGTAGATAACAAGTGAGTAGGAATTAACTAATTATAGATCTTATAAAATGTGTAGACATAAATATATTTGATAAAAAATTATTATAATTTAAAGATTACCAAGCATCTATTCGTTGCTCAATTGGCAATTGTTTTGAAATTTTGTCAATTTCAATTTTAGAGTTTGCTTGAGTTCTTTGATAAAATGCATTTTGGAATAGCATTTTGATGAAAAATGTGTGATTACAAAATAGAGATTTTTTTGGATTTATGTGTAATATTATTTTATTAAAAAATGTGTAGTTAAAAATAAGATAAAAAAAATATTTTTAAAAATAATGGGAATCAAACAAGAGCTTTTGTATCACTCAAGGGTGGATCAACCCAGATGCTCATAGCATCACTTCCCCCCTTCATTTTTCCGATGTAGGTAGTTTTCACTCTGGTCTTTAAGGATAGCTTTCTTCATTAATAGATCGTTTCCTACACATTGGTGATGCATAGGGTCAGATTACTTAATGCTGACTCACACTCTTTAAAGTAGGCAACTTTTTCCTACAGATTTTTTTAAAACACAAAATAGATGGAGAACAACATCTAACTTTCATTTGAAGTCTAAGAACACTCCATAAAATCAATCACTTAGTAGGGAATTAATACAATTCTAAATAATTTCCTTCACCGGTTCAACCACCCCCAAACTTATCCTTTCATTGGTAGAGTGATTGGAGAATTGTTACCAACATGGTCATTTAAGTTCCCTTAACAACCTGCAAGTGCAGCCAACATGTGCGTGTAATGAATCTGATGACCCAAGTGCTCAATAAAGAATCAATCATGGAATAAGTGGATGAAAATAAACAACACTTAGCATTCATGTTCACAATTCATAAATCAATGCAATGCAACAACTCAAAACATGACTGACAAAACTATAAAACTACACAAATAAGCACAAAAGTAAATATTTAATCCGAAATTTGAGTTTTTAGCAAGCACAAATTTAGCACATACCACACCCCCAAACTTAAATTGTACATTGTCCTCAATGTAAAAGCAAGAAATAGAAATAGCAAGAGGTTCAAGTACTCTCCTAAGTTGATTTTGACAATGATAGCTATGAGGATGGTTGGGGACCATTGGCGACTATTAATGCTCAATGCTTTGTTGCGATGCTCAAAAATCTGTCATATGTGGACAACAAAAATACTCAAAAATAAAAAGAAGCGTTAAAGAAACAAGTAGATAAAGAACAATGAGTTGCCTCCCATCCAATGCTTCTTTAGAGTCTATAGCTAGACTTTGTAATCCCTTATGCTTCTTCAATCGGATCCTTCAATCTCATTTCCTCCATGTTTTGAGGTAAAAAGGTTCAAAATATGGCTTTAATCGATGCTCATTCACCTTAAACTCTTTCTCAGTCTGTAGGCTTTTGATTTCTACTGTACCATGAGGAAAAACGTTAGTAACAACAAAATGAGCAATCTATTGAGAACATAATTTACTTGGAAAAACTTGAGGCACAAGTGGAAAAGAAGAACTTTTTGTCCAATAACAAAAGCTTTTCTTGAAATCATTTTATCACGGTACGCCTTTGTCTTTTCCTTGTAAATTCTTGAACTTTTATAGGCATCATTTCAAATTTCCTCAAGTTCATTGAGTTGAAATTTTCTTTGATCACCCGCTACACCTAGGTCCATGTTGCATTGCTTGACTGCCTAAAATGCCTTGTGTTCAAGTTCAACAAGGAGGTGATAAGGCTTACCATAAACCAAGTGATAAGGAGACATGCCAATCGGTGTTTTGTATGCTGTCATATAAGCCCAAAGTGTATTGTTGAGGCAGAGACTCCAATCCTTTCTATTGGGATTCACAGTTTTTTCGAAGATAGATTTGACCTCTCAATTTGACACTTCGACTTGCCCACTAGTTTGCGGATGGTAAGGTATAGACACTTTATGAGTGATGTTGTATCTATTCAATAAGGCCCAAAAAGAGCATTTGCAAAAATGAAGTCCTCCGTCACTAATAATAGTTCTTAGTGTTCCAAACCTTGCAAAAATGTTAGACTTAACAAAATCTACAATCACTTTAGAATCATTAGTTCGAATGACCCTTGCTTCCATCCGTTTTGGAACATAATCAACGAAAAGAATGATATAAAGATTACCATAAGATGAAGGGAAAGGTCCCAACGTAATCAATGCCCCAAACATAAAAAATTTCAACAAAAAGTATATATGTTTGTGGCATTTGATTTCGGGCTCCCAACGTACCAACTCTTTGACATTTATCATAAGTCTTGCAAAAGAGGAATGCATCTTTGAATAGGGTCGGCCAATAGAATCCACTCTCAAGCACCTTGAGAGCTGTCCTCGTTGCTCCAAAATGTCCACCACGTGCATAAGAATGACAAAAGGTTAGTATTGAATGAAATTCGTTTTCAGGCATGCACCTTCTTATCAATTGATCCAGACAATGTTTCAACAAGTACGGCTCATCCCACACAAAATACTTGCCATTGCCTTGAGTTTTTGCCTTTGAGCGGTGGTCAAGTCACTTGGGATTCTCTTAGTGACTAAATAATTCACTATATCCACAAACTAAGGAGATGTATCCGTGACATGAAGCAATTGTTCATCGAAGAAGCTCTCTTGCAATGGAAGAATTTCTCTCTCGTGGATAAGATGGCTGAGGTGGTCGGCCACAGAATTTTCAGTCCCCTTTTTATCTTTAATCTCATGGTCAAACTCTTATAAGATGAGTATCTATCTAATGAGCATTGGTTTTGCCTCTTTCTTGGCAAGTACTTAAGAGCTACTAAAAGACAGTTACTTTAGTGCTAATAAAATATGAATAGAATTTCTCTAAGGCAAAAATAACTACTAAAAGGTCTTTCTCAGTAGTAGAGTAATTAAGTTGGGCATCATTCAAAGTTCTTGATGTATAATAAATAACATGTGGTATCTTTCCAATTCTTTGTCCTAAAACTGCTGCCAATGCAAAGTCACTTGCATCACACGTCAACTCGAATAGCCTATTCCAATATGGTGGTTGAATGATGGGTGCTGATGTCAAGAGTTTCTTCAAACTTTCAAATGCCTTTCTACAATCTTCATCAGAATGAAATTGCACCTCCTTTTGCAACAGCTTGCATAATGGTCTTGCATTCTTTGAAATTTTTTTGACAAACCTTCGATAAAATCATGCATGTCCAAGAAAAGAACATACCTCCCTCACACTTGTTGGAGAAAGTAAAGAACGAATTAAATCAATTTTAGATTTATCAACTTCTATCCCCTGGATGAAATGATATGGCCTAACACTATGTCTTGATCAACCATAAAATGACAATTTTCCCAATTAAATACCAGGTTAGCATCCATACATCTCTTAAGCACAAGTGTGAGATTTTTCAAGCAACTATCAAAGGTATTACATAAACACTGAAATCATCCATGAAGACCTCTATGATACTTTCAATATAATCAGAGAATATACTTATCATGCATCTTTGAAAGGTTATGGGAGCATTGCAAAAATAGAAGGGCATGCGATGGTAAGCAAATGTGTCAAATGGGCAAGTGAATGTCGTCTTTTCTTGGTCCTCTGGAGCAATCATAATTTGGTTATAACCTGAATAACCATCAAGAAAATAATAATGAGAATGACATGCTGATCTTTCCAACATTTGATCAATGAAGGGTGAAGGAAAGTGATCATTTCGGGTTGCACAATTGAGTTTTCTATAATCAATACAAACCCTCCAACCTGTTTGGACCTGAGTTGGTATGAGCTCATTCTCTTCATTTGTAACCACTGTGATTTCGAAACTTTTTTGGAACAACTTGGACCAGGCTTATCCATTTGTTATCTGAGATGGGAAAGATAACACTAACGTCTAGCAATTTCAAAATCTCTTTCTTCACAGCCTCCATCATTGGAAGATTCAAACGACGTTGTGGTTCTCTTGATGGCTTTGATCCATCTTCGAGCAATATCTAATGTATGCACATGGAAGGGCTTATCCCCTTAATATCAGCTATTGTCCAACCAATAGCTATTTTGTGCTCCTTGAGCACATGGATAAGCTTATCTTCTTGAAGTGTTGTGAGGTTCTTTGCAATAATCATAGGTAGTGTTTTCCCATCTCCTAAATATACATACTTCAAATGCTCGGGAAGAGGTTTGAGTTCTAAAATGGGGGTCTGCATCACCGAAGGTAAAAGTTTCTCTTTAGATATCAGAAGAGTAATATAAGAGAGATTATACCTTGGTGGAATACTCAGTAGCGATGCCACGGTTTCTACAATACCCTCACACAATTGTAGATTCTTGCTCTACCCAGTGATATTGTTAACATCAATGCTTTGGTATCCAATGCATCTTCATCTGATAATTTGAAATTTTTTTGTACTAATGAATCCATTATACCAATTGAAAAACAAGAGTGCACATCACTAGGATACATCATTGCTTCAAAGATATTGAAGCGCATAATCTCACCATCAAACTCCATTGTCAAAGTACCATCATATACATCTATCTTTGTACGCGTAGTCCTCATAAATGGTCTTCCCAAGATCTTGGCGACAAAGATGTTGATTCATCTTGCATGTCAAGAACATAGAAATCTGCTGAAAAAATCAATTGATTTACCTGCACCAAAACATCATCCAACACACCATTTGAAAATGCGTTAGATCTATCGGCAAGTTGAATAATAACATCAATTTCTTTAAGTGGTCCTAAATCTAAAGAAGCATGAATAAATTACGGTATGACATTAATAGATGCTCCTAAATTTAGTATTGTTTTTTCAAACCTAGTATTACCAATAATGCAAAGGATGGTAAAACTTCCCGGATCCTTACATTTTGATGGAAGTTTCCTTTGCAAAACCATTGAGACATTTTTCCCCACGCTTAGCACTTCATTACCTTTTAATTTACGTTTGTTAGTGCACAATTCCTTGAGGAACTTTGCATAACGGGGCACTTGATAAATGTTATCCAAAAGTGGTATGTTCACTTGAACTTTGCGAAAAGTCTCTAATATTTCCCTCTCATGTTCATGCCTTTTGGACTTTGCAAACCTGCCAGGAAATGGAAGGGAGGGAACATTAGGAGAAATAAAACTTTTAGAATTTACCTTAGATCCCGAGGTTGGAGTCGTAGTTTCATCTTTCTCACATGCTAAGTTATTCTCTTGCGTTGACTCCTCAACACAATCTTTCATCTTCCTTGGTGCCTATTCTAAAAGCTTTCCACTTCTTAGTATAACTGCAATAGCATTTTCTCTCGGGTTGATTGCTTGAGAATGAAGTTTTCCCAATCTTTGAGCCTCCAATTTACCCACCGTGTTGGCTAATTGACTCATTTGTGTCTCCAAATTCTTAATTGAGGTTTTTGTCTCTTGTTGAAATTGCATTATACTAGAAGCTAAAGACTTAATCATATCTTCAAGAGACATATCTGAATTTTGAGACAGAATTTGTTGACGAAGTTGAGAGTGTTGTGGTTGCCTTTGATGATTGAAACCCGGGGGGAGGGGGGTGGGTGATTAAAATGTGATTGTGAAGCTATGAAATGATTTCCTCTATAATTGAGATTATGATGATCTCTCAATCTGAGATTATATGTGTTAGAATATGGATCATATCTATGTCTCTATTGCATTGGAAATCCCCCAATGACATCCGCTAGATCTAAGGCTCCTTCTTGTAGTGTCGAGCATGCATCAGTAGGATGTTTCACAATAGAACAAATCCTGCACACTTTTGCTTGTTGAACTGTCCCAAGTGACATTTGTTGTACAAGAGATGTAAGATTGACCAACTGTCGTTCAATTTGAGAGTTACTCATGTCTCACTTACTTGTTTAACTGGTAAAATATGATGAGAAATCAATAAACATTTCTTGAAAAAAGAAAAATGATGAGTTAAAATAGAGAGCAGTATACATATATTTAAAGATAATTTTGACTCTCTAAATTTAAAGATAATTTTCATAATGAATAAGACTTTTTAAAAATAAAAAGTTTCTTAGAGAGGTTCTAAAGTCTATAATTAATAGAAGGATTCCCATTTTAAAATATACATATATTTGCCTTTATTTTTTATTTAACTTATGTACTAGTATTTTTTTAAAATTAAAAATTTTGAAAGAATATTGACGACTTCTTGTCGATGACCGAAACATCCTTACTGTTTCTCGATAACATTGATATCGACAATCATTGATGAATGTGTGTTGGTGATTAACAACGATTTTGCTACCGAAAATTTGTACCAAAATAATCGAGGACTACTCATCAACAATTGAAGTGCTTGTTGGTGATCCCGAAGATACAATTTCTTTTGAATTACCGATAGATATTGATTTAATCAGAATCTGGCTTAGTGCCTTTAAATTGCTTGATCTATCTTTGAATGAAAGACATAATTAAAGATACTTTAAACATGGCTAAAAATGAAAATATTTTAATCTTAGCCGTCGTGGTCCACCCTAACTCAGATGGTCAACGAGCTATATCGTGGATTTGTTAGATATATATTAAAAAAATTAATAATAACAATGTACCTATTAATTATGTTACATAAAAAAAAAACCATTTAACAGTAAAATGCAACAAAATTTGTCCATTTAGCACTGCAAATCTGAAAGATCCGGGACCTAGATGCTAAAGTAGAAGGTTAAAGTCCTCTTCTGTACATATTTAATAAGTTGGGGACATCTGCTACAATTAAAGAAAGCGTACAAATCCTTCCGCTAAACCTGCAAAACGTGGCCGTCGGCTAGAATTTGGACTTGTTTTCCGATGGCATACAAATCGGTGTTCGATTTTTCCGTTGTAAAATCAGAATTCGAAAACGTCGGCATCAAACCTCACTTCATCCCTCTCATCTGGAAGCACGTTTTACAAAACCCTAATTGCCAGTGGGATGAAATTCCATCTTTGCCTTCCGCGGCTTACTCTTTGCTCAACTCTAAATTCAAATCCTGCACTTCCACTCTCCACTCAGTCATTAATTCGAATGACACAGTCACCACAAAGCTCCTCGTCAAATTACAGGTCCCCTTTTATTATCTCTTGCATTTGTCTCTATGAATTAAAATTAGTGTAATTTTAGAGTTTTTATTATGTGTAATTCGCTGCTGATTTATTTTATCATAACCGAGTTTGGTGAATTGGAACAATATCCATTCATTTCAATTTTGGTTTATGGTGACTACTAATGTTAGTAAGTCTATTTGGGACTCAACTCCCACTGTATCCAAATTGAATGTGATGGACAGACGAGTTAACCTTATCTTGATTAAAATTAACTTTTACTGGAGTCTGAACATGGTGAAATGCCATTGACAACGGTATTTTATACATAGAAAATACCACTGCATTCAAGACACGTTTTCAATAAATTAAATTAATTGATCTAATTTAGTACCTCTGCGAAATGATAGTGTGTTTATTAGGCTTTCATCCGTTTGACAAAGGCCTACAGTTTGTCTCCCTCTAAAAGGGGAGTGGGTGGTTCTGAACGTAGTCGATTATGTGTATTTTATCACGTGTGTACTATCCTTACTGGCATGCTTTCTTCGTCTTTAATAGAATGGAGAATTTGTGGAGGCTGTCATAATGAGATATGATACACGTCTGGGAAAATATGACGGGAAGCCTCGTCCTGGTGGACCTAGGTCTACCTTGTGCATATCCTCTCAGGTACTTCTTTTGTTTTTCACATTTTTACCCCCCTCAAAGTTCGCATACGAAGGAGATGCATCTTCTTCACATTTTTACGTGGTATTGAAAGTGATTACAAATTTCCTCTGACTTTGCAAAGGTTGGATGCAAAATGGGTTGCAAGTTTTGTGCAACAGGAAGCATGGGATTCAAAAATAATCTTTCATCAGGTGAAATTGTGGAACAACTGGTGCATGCCTCTCGCATATCAGCTATACGAAATGTTGTTTTTATGGTACAGCATTTCTCTTTTGACAGTATAACTACCATACAGTACTTTAGATTAGTTAATAAACCATTGTCTGTGGATTGTGAAATAGCATGTTTGATCTCGTAGAACACCATGAACTCCAAGATTATGATATGTATGGACGTGTGTGTGTCTGAAGTCTGAACTAGCATGTTTGTACTTCACCAACCTTTTCAAATTCCCAGAGGATGTATTTCTTTTTAAAGGGGAGGCGATGTTTGATGAGGAACTTCTTTAAATTGAACTGATGATTGTCAAAGTGGAATGGAGAGAATATTGCCAAGTTCTATACAAGTATCTGGAATCTCCAGTTTTTCTATTTTTTCTCTTTTTATTTTCAGAGTGGGTATGTTGGTAAGCCGTAAGCTTGGACCAATGGGGTTGAGATATCTCATTTTAGGATCTCCAAGTTTATGTTAGGCCCTTGGTCATCTTCAACTCAGTTAAACTACCAGATTTCGACATGTAAAAGAGTTGAGTGCTTATTGATGACTTTGATTGTTAAGTGAACTAAATAGCTTGACATTCCATTTCAATTTTTATTTTGCAATTTTCACATTTGATTTTGTGACAAAAAAATGAAATCCTTTATGAAGAATAGGGGTGGACGTGGTTCCATTTGGTTCTGGTTCCAAGAAAATCGAACTGAACCATGAACCAATGATTTTTTTGATAATAGAATCAAATAGTTTTTTTTTTTAAGATGCGAAACCAATATTTTAGGAAGGCATCCAGGTATTTGATGGTTTGAATTTGAAATAATGTATTGAAGTGATATTTACACAAATATTGAATACAATTAAAATTAATGGGCTAAACACGTTTTATGGGCTGTACCAAAATAATAGCTATTAGGCTGGCTTCAATTATCCTAGGCTGGCTTCAATTATCCTAAAATCAAATTCATATAAAAAATAAAATTATAAATTAAGTTTGGTTTGTGGTTTTAGAATCAGAACCGAACCAAAACTATAATCAACTAGTTTTTTGTCTGAAGAACCAAAATTATTAATTTTTTTTGTAGAACCGAATCGAACTGTTCTGTTTGGTTCGGTTTTGGTCTGGTCTGGTTTGGTCTGGACATTTTGTCCACCCCTAATGAAGAACATAAAAAGCATATTGAGCTGAATAAATGCAATTAGGCACACCACTGGTGTTTGTGCTATTATCAAATAAAGTGAACTGATGTTGAAAGACGATAATAATTGCATTACAGCGCTTCCATGGAGCTGTTGAGGACAATTATGACGAGACTATCTCAAAGCTAGTTTGGAAGTTGTTTATAAACACTTTAAATTATAAATAGATATAAATGAGTGATGGATAAATGAGTACTTGTGAATCTCATGAAATATGTGGATGAAAAATGGTTTGACAGATTATAACCAATTTGTATATGGTAGCCAAACAATGGCTCAATCTGGTGGAGGTTGCTACAACTGCAAGATACTATATCTCAACAATATTTTCCCTGATCAAGGAGTTCATCATTTTTGTAGCACTTGATAATTTCTAAGATTTTGTGATAAATAAAGATGATGTTTGTTACCTACTAGCAGTCTTTCTCGGTTCAAATGAATCCTTGAGGAAATATAATGCAGAAAAAGATAGAAGTCCATTGTTTAGAAAATGTAAATATGTCTTCTCTTCCTCCACCATTCATTTGTCACTAGACTTGTGACAATAGATACTCGTTGATTTTTCTTTCATTTGAATTAATGTCTCATATCATGGTGAAAAATATAGATATCTATGTGATTATATGTTTCAAACCTTTTAATTGTCACATTTTCTGTTTTATGCTGCTTCCTGATTCCCAAAAAATATTGGTTTGTTGTCTTTCTGGGATGAAACAAACAATTACTATGGACAAGATTCTCATCAAATTCTTCATTTTTTTTTGGGTAAAAAATTGAAAAAAATAATAAAAGGCAGAATATAGTGCTATTGTGAGCTTTTTGCTTTAAAGGAAGTAGAATAATTATTGCCAATGACTTAAAAAATATTCTTAAAACAATTTGATTTGATTGTGAAAGTACAGGTTGGTCTTTTTGGAGTGCTGAATTTTTTTCCATTGCTGTCTTTTTGGGTGTTGAATTTTTTTAGTTTTTTATGGATTTATTAGCTGAAGTGCTTTCTCTTTATCTCAATGATTATTTGTTGTTGGTAGGGCATGGGAGAGCCATTGAACAACTATGCCTCAGTGGTGGAAGCTATTAGAGTCATGACAGCATCTCCTTTCCACCTTTCACCAAAGAAAATTACTGTCTCAACGGTGCAGACTTCTCAGTTGCTTGCTGATTTTAATATTCAAATTTATCACGCGTTTTCAAGAAATTGAATATTTTTAACATTAGCAGATGAAAGTTTTTCCAAATCTTCTTCCATACTGTACAAGTAAAAGCTTCCATTCATGTTCATGATCATGCAATTTTTTTTTATTTTAGTTTTCAGCATCATACCATTCACGAATTATTTTACATATTTAAACATAGTGTATAAATTCGTGCAGGTTGGCATTATCCATGCTATCAACAAGCTTCAGACTGATGTACCAAACGTGAACCTAGCAGTTTCACTGCATGCACCAGTACAAGATATTCGATGCCAGATAATGCCTGCAGCACGGGCTTTTCCTTTGGAAAGACTAATGAATTCATTACGAGAATATCAAAATAACAGGTTTTTAGTGTGTCACTGTTACTTTTTATTTTTGAAAATAAGAATAGATCTGGAGATTCCTGAATAGGGTCCTATGTTACATAATGTCATTGTTTATGTAACATTCATTCTGTATATTGGACTTTGCAATTGTTTCTGCTTTATTTTTGCACGTCTCTTTTGATCTTTGCTTTTTCATAGTCACAGTAGGTTTTCAGAATAATAGGTTGTCAGAATATCTCATTTGGTCTTCTTTGTAGTCAGCAGAAAATCTTTATTGAGTACATAATGCTCGACGGGGTGAATGACGAAGAACAGCATGCTCACCAGCTTGGCAAATTGCTGGAGACGTTACAAGTGGTGAGTTTTATATTGGGAACAACTACCTTCATTTGCTAGGTTTAAATAGCCAATTCATTCCAACCTTAATCTCCATTTCTGCCATTTGTTGCAGGTTATAAACTTGATTCCGTTTAATCCAATTGGTACTCTGAGTCATTTCTCAACTAGCAATGATCAGAAAGTCACCAGCTTCCAGAAAATACTTAGAGGTACATATAACATCCGAACAACTGTACGTAAGCAAATGGGCCAAGATATAAGTGGTGCATGTGGTCAGCTAGTGGTTAGCCTGCCGGATAAAAGGTCCACTGGAAGTGCCGGTCTCTTAACTGACATTGAAGATCTTCGTATTTAACTCGGGAAACTATTCAGGTCAGTCTAGATGTCTATGGCATTTGATCATCTTTTACCTTATTTCCCCCATCAAATTACCATTTGATCTATAAGGTGAGAAAATTTCCCTTTGGAGTACAGTGTTCATTTTGGCAAAGTTTCTTATTTTCTCCATGCGTCAAAGCCAACGAGCTGAATGAGAAATTTTATGCTGAGCTTACTGTCAGAGCTAGTATGGCTGGCAGAAGAGCTTCATTTATTTTATTGCTCGTGTTTTTTTCTCTGTGTCTGTGTGTGTGTTGGGGGGGCGGTGGGGGGGGGGGGGGTGTTTGGAATAAATACTGTTTCATTGCTTTGTCTGATACTGGCATACTGCATCACCAAAATATGGTCTTGATTTGATTTTATGTTGTTGAGAAGAAACATATTAGTAGGCACGATATGACAATTTTGATAATCAATGTGACTTCGTATATCTTACTATTTTACTCTCGTTTCGTTTTAGAGCTGGTCTGCTGCAATTGCACTATTTGGTTGCACTTATCAAGTCCACGTCTAGTCCATATTGTGATATTGATGGATTTCAAGTTGCTGTATAATCCGTAATGACAATGTACCAGCACTGGATGCTGCATTTTCTCCTTGTATAGTTTCCACTTGGATTAAAAATTTCACTAATATTTTACCTTTATTCATAAAATGATAATTTCTACTTTTCGGGGAAAGCTACTGAGCTTTGAGCATCTAATAGTACTTGTTGGCGCATTGTATTGTTGATGATATAGGCATACCGGAAATTAAATAGAGCGACATTTTAGGCATTGAGGAGATTCAAGCATGCACTGACTGTCATTAGCTTGCTGTTTGCAGAATCTACTATATGCTGAGTTAATTTTGGAGTCAGGATTTTCGCCAACGGACAATTTGAAAAAAATAAATTGTATTGATTTCAATATCAGTTTCTACGTTGATGGGCAGACGACCGTCCTTCCTTTTGTGTAAACATTTTGATCTGCTCCAATCCTCTGCCTTGCATGCACTTGGCGCTGCTTTTTGGTCTATGCCAAGAATTTTTGATTTCTCAACTCTTCTGTAAATTATCTAGTGGGTACATTGCAATTGAGACATTATTGGAGGAATATCCAAACTGTTGTTAGTATCCATTTTGATAGGGCGTTTTCAATTATAACGAGTTAACTGATGGATTTACTTATAAATAGATAAGTAAGTTTATTGATCAAAAGAATTACTTCAAGTAGCCTTAATTGACTTCATGTCAAACTCGTGTGCCATAAACCGGGAAACAAATGAACAAGCTGAACTACACATGAGATGCATCTGCATGCAAACCAATAGGCGCATGACTTTGTTTCGAAAACGAGCAACCAAGCTTCCATATAAAGCACAAGCCAAAGCCAGAATATGTGAATTTGGTATCAATATTCTTCATGGTTCAATTTCAATAACATAATATGTTAATGCTCAAAATGTACGTCGTGGTCTGAAAGCACGATATTTCATAAAATTGTACGCTAGACTTGCTAGCTGTAGCCAAGTTAAATCATATGAAAACACAAAATGATTCTCACAACCAAACAAGTAGCCAAAATGAAAATTAGGAATGAGACACAGAATTACTTCGGCAACTATAATTTTGACAGATTGATCACGAAGCTAAGAGTTCTTCAATTTTAGCAATATGATCTTCCTCATTCTTTGGGGGTTGGACTCCTACTGGCTTCATTTTAAAGATCATGCTTCCTTTTCTCAACATAGCCTCCAGCTGGAGGATAACCCTGCCTTGGAATGACCCTATTTGTTCTACTGTACTTATCACTAGCTCCATACTTTTCTCTTAACGAAAAGTTTACCTCTCAACGCTTCCCCCCTATTACCCTCCCTATTCTCTACGAATGCTCTTTCACGTGTTCCAAAATGACGAAAGGTAAGGCGTCTCTCTTCTCTTTTTTCACTTTCCATGGCATGATCTTCAGGGTTCAGAATCACAGGGTTGGCTGCTGCTTTGCGAGTTTTCTTGGGATCTGCAGGAAACTTTTGCTCGCTAACGGCATGCCCTTCAAGTGCAGGTACTTTTGGGTCTGCCTCAATTTTGTAGTACCATCATACTGCCCGGAGTGGTTACCTTTCCTGTTATCTTTAGCATTCAGGTCCTTTAGCTGTGCATCACTCTCCACATTTTTATTTTTAATCCTGTCATTTAGCTGCTCCTTTGCATCTCCCCACCATCCACGCTCTTTGCAAAAATATAAATTCAATAGTTATGATATGAGAAAATAGCACCTTATTAATATTAGTTTTCTGGCAGCAATTGACAGGTCTAATTGTAGAATCAGAGATGTCATAGCGCTAAATACAAGGCACTGTTAAGACAAGCTAACGAAAGTGATGATTGTGTGTTCAATAATCTGGCTAAACAAATTTTCAGCATGCCAATGCTTGCCAACTCTCAAGCAAAACGCCAAAATTTACTTCCCTAGGAAGTACAACTTCAATTGAAGTAAGCATTAAAAACTTCGAAGTAGATGCCCTCCGACAAAAGCTTCGCTCAACTTGCCCAGCATTACCTCGGCGAACATGCTGTTATAAGACATTCCTAATATTGTTATATACAAGGAGGTATTTAAAGCCACCAGGCTGTACGAGAAATCCCAATACACCAGCCTGGCTAACTAGGTAGTAAATTGAGCACTGTATTTGTCTTAATACCAAGAGATGCGTGGATGATATTAATGCATTATCCTATAAACTCTAATATACATAGATGCTTTAGACGAGAGCAAGAACAAAAGGTATATAAATTAAATGGTTAGATTACACATGACAGCTTTAACAAGGCAAGAATAGCCATCTATCTTATTGATTACTAATTAATGAAAGCATGGAATATTTTCTTCAGTGAAACCCCTTTTAGGCGAAGAAGTATCTCCCATTAAATTCAGAGTAGGGTTCATAAAATCATTCTGCTCCCATTTGCTATGTTCATTACTTCATGTAGTAGGATTTTTAAAGAGTCGATCATTGAAATTATGTTCCAAGAGACTCTTGAAATTAACATTTTAAAATAGAGAATGAATCCTATTCTCTATAATTAAATGTATTCCAAATATTTCAATTTTCAATGCTCCATGTATTAACCCAACTAAATAGAATATTCAAAGAAAACGGAGGAGAATAATATAATAATTTGTAGAGAAGTTGGTGAAAATAAAAGATACGGAAAATGATAAATACATATTGGGAGTAGTAAAATTAAGTGATAAAAATAAAGAGACCGTTGGAGTATTAAAAAAATTTACTATATAAATTAATAGATGCTCTCTTAATTATAAATCATGCACTTTAAAAATAGAGAATCTGTTGAAGATGCTCTAAAGCAACTATATCAAGCCATGTTAATTTTAATCTGTCTTCTATTTGGGGGTTGGTCACACCAAAGGTCCCCCACTCCCTCTAAATGTGTAACAAAAATATTTTGGGACGATCACAAATCCTATTACAGCGAGATGGGGCCACAGCCCTCCAAAGGGAATAATCAAGATTTTCACTGCTCGTTGACTCGGATGTCATACTAAGATTTCTCAAAAAAATCATCAGACGCCAGATATGAAGCTACTGGTCACTCTGGCAACAAAATCTCGATTATGACAAAGAAATACAGTAACGATTAAATAGCAAAGTGATCAATGACACGAGAAAAACTTCTCAAAAGACCTGGCATCCAAAAGATTATAAAGAAATAAGACACCAGTTCCTATAAAGCACAATCAGATGACGAGTTAGCAAAGAAAAAAATCCCTATCTAGCTAGAAGAATTTCGGATATATCACCTGAAAATAAGATCGAGAGTGAGGTAATTTAGTTTGGTTTGAAGCAGGGGCGGACCTAGATTATTTTTTGAGTGGGGGCGAGATTAGGGATGGAGCTAACCCGCTAAAGTAGAAGGGTCCAAAGTTGAAGGGGCTGCCCCCGAATTTTTTTTTTTTTGGGAGTTGTTGAATAGTTTAGATTTAGTTGCATTTTCCCAACTAGTTCATGCTATATAGGCCATGAACGAAGCCTCACCCTGCATCAAACCTACAAATATATTCACTCTGATCATGCAACACTTTTTGCAATCACAGGCGGTCAAAATGAGATTTACATAATATACCAATTCTTCAGCAATATTAGCCACCTAAACTATTATGTGGCCAAAATACTTTCCTTTCGAATCGTGGATTTTAATTGTCAAATCATCTCCAAGCCCTTCTGGCAAGCTGTATTCAAGTGGAAATGAAATTTAACCATCCAACTCTATGAGATTGAAGAACATGTAACAAGTTAAAGAGAAAAAGATTACATACAAAACATGAGTTTCATCAGATTCTCGCTGCATTCGAGATAGAAAATAAGCTAAAAAAATTGTAAAAAAACTTTGGTTTTTTTTTCAGTGGGGGCGGCCGCCCCCGCTGGGCCCTTCGTGGGTCCACCCCTGCAGGGGCGGAGGCAGGGGGGTCCTAGGGGGGACCTGGACCCCCCTCAATTTTTGACAATTTTTTTTTTGTATTTACCATTTTTCCCTCAGATAAAATTCCTAAACCCTACCTACCAATCCAATTTTTGGCATTTCTCCTCCATCTTCTCCACTTCTCCTCCATCTTCACTCTCCGGCGATCGGTAGTCTTCCTCTTCACTTTTTACCGCACCGCACCAACGCAGACTTGTTCACGTGAGTCACAATTTTTCTCTCTCGAGGCTTGGGGGTCCTTCATTGAAGGTTGACATGCACACTGGAGCTATTGTTCAGGAAGTTTTGACTTTCATAATCACTTTCTCCGTCCTTCTCATAGTCCTTAGGGGTCCAAGCAACCCACTAGTGAAGAATTGGTTGCTTGCCATTTCAAATGTTTCGGTACTCGTTGCTGGTTCAAGTTATATTGGACCTTCGATGAATCCTGCCAATGTAATTGCATCTCTTTTTTATTCTATCTCTAGATTCTGAAATTATATGATGGTCTATGTCTTATTGTGAAATACTCTAATCATTTAAAATCTCTTACTAATGAAAAATTGAAGAAACAAAATAGCATGAGGTGAGAGTTTCTCTTTCCCATAGCACATAAGGAAAACATATCTGCCGAACATTTTCTGTATTTTTTTTCCCAATTGCCAACCTAGAATAGAGTAGTTACTTTTCTCAATATGGTACTTGACCGTGTTTCTTTTAAAATCAAAATGTTTAGATGTAATGTGATTGAGCTTTGACATCTTTTATACGTTTCTTGATTTTTTTGTTAATAACGTATAAAAAAAAAAATTTCGGGGGCGCTGCCCCTGAACCCCCGTGGACCCCACCCCTTCACCTCTGGGACCCCCCTATTTCATAGGGCTGGCTCCGCCCCTGCGCCCCTGGTTTGAAGAATGTTTGGTGCCTTCACGGTGTCCACCGGTTTTGTTTTTGGATTCTTTACCCATAACAGAACCACTTGGCTGTCTTACAGTTTCTGGTTTACCATCGCACTTAGATCTCTTAGGACTAGCAGAAAACAACAGAAGAACGAATCTTGCTTGTTAGATGCTACTAGGAGTCAAGCACAAGAACTACAATATTTAGAAGAAAAATTCATCCATGCGTGACAACATATATCAAAGACTACAAGGCATTGGTGACATTGAAAATAAGTCAATATTAATTATTACAAAATAAAACACAAGGTTTTCGTAAGAGCTGTATGAGGCAGAAACCCGTCCCACATATGTGCCAGCAAAAGAAAGAAATTGTTGACGCTTATGCTGTGAAATTAGTTATAACAAGTGCAACTCTGTTTATCTACATTCCGAGCGAAGCATCTCTAGGTCTACGAATAACTGAAAGCTCCGTCTATCCACATTTGGCATTTCTTGATTAATTCATTTTCTTTTTGTAAATTGTTCAACCAATTTCATCCATCCAGAATAATAGTCAAATGGAAACAATCGTCGATACCTGCAGGAATTCCTTATCCTTATACTTACGAAACTCTAATACAAATCAAAATTCGGAAATTTCAAACCATTTGATATGCAATTAACTTCAAATAAAAAAATACAGCAGTTTACAAGTACCGGAAAATAGAAAATTATAAAATCTTGAAAATACGAACAAAATTTATGTTATTCACCTGGGATCACGATCGAACCTAGAATATTGGTGTTTTGAGTGTGAATAACGATCTTCTCTACTGGACATTAGGGTTAATTGATAGCACAAATATGTGAAGACACAGCAGCCTATCTTTGCAAACTTAACTATAAGCAATTCTTTTAGCCGTTAACCTCTTTTTTTTTTTTTTTTTTTTTTTTTCTTTTCTAAAAATGAATTTTGTAATAAGAAAATTTCAAGCTTTTTTTAAAAATTTATTTTTAGTTATAAATTCTTTCGATGATATAATTTTGTATGTCAATTTATATTTCTCAAAATATAACTTTTTATAAATCTATTATAAGAAATAGGACTCAAATATATTCATTAATTCTAAATGAATTAATGTTCATGCTCGTGTATGTATTTGACCATTATGATCAATATTCAATGAATCAATCTTCATTTTTCCACATGTATATATACATTATAAGCAAGAGTAATATTATTTGTACATCATGAGTTACAGATTGACATACATATTGATGGCGCGAAAGAGAGAAAAAAATAAAGAAGGAAAAAGAAAAAAAAGCCCGTTACTATAATTCAAATCATGATTCTGGATATCAATATGTAAATCATAATGTACAAATAATATTATTCTATCAACAATAACTTTCTTTGCTATTGAAACCTTTATTTTTTCCACAACATACAAAAACCAAAACTTCCCATTAATATTGAAGCATGAAAACTTATAATTATGTATAAATTCTAGTAAGGACTGCTTTTTTTTTTTTTTTTTCAAAAAGTAAAACCACCCAACTAGGGTTATCCATCAATAATATAGTGAAATAGAATACTGAACTTTGGAAATGGATGGTAAAATTTAAAAAGTTCAATAAAACTGTTGGGTTAAATACTCGTTCGATTGCAAAATTTTCAAGGTGGGAGCCGAACTTTTGTTTAGCATAGGTGTCACCAAATTTATATGTTAATTTCAATTAAGTGTATGTCTACATATTCATTAGTCTATTTTATTGAATTTGGTGATGTGTCCAATGACTGAAAATTTACGTGGCAAATGGAAATGATTATTAGGGAAAAATCAGCTAATTTGTTAGCGTTGAGTATATACGAGGGCGGAGTTAGGGGACAAATTTTTTTTGAGGAAATTACACTAAACTAGCTGTTTAGTTTTATGTTTTTAAAAATCAGGTTTTAAAGTTATTTAATCAAAAATCAGGTTTTAATTTCACAATTAATATTAATTATAATATTTTAAATTAAATTAATTTATATACCCACCCCTACCCCCACCCTCCACCAAATTTCACACAGATCCTAAACCCTACTCTCTCTCTTCTGTCTCTTCCCTCTCCTCCCCTCCCCTTAATCGCCGCCCTAAATCACTGTCACAACAGCGACGCTGCTGTGAAGCCCGGCATCGGCCGCCCTAAATCACAGATGCAGCAGCGTCTGCGACACAACAGCAGACGCTGCTGCACGACACAGCAGCGCTGCTGTGTCTTGGCAGCGTCTACGACACAGCAGTAGACGCTGCTGCAAGACACAGCGTGGACGAGCGGTTTGTGGGGGGTGGCTGATTTCTGTGTGGGTGGCGGATCTATGTGTGTGGGTGGGTGGAGGTGCTGTGTGCGGTGGAGGTCTTAGATGCGATGGTATGTTTTGGGCGGTGGTTTTTTTTTTTTTTTTTTTTTTTTTGGTGTCTGTAACCTAGTTATTGAACAGTGGTGATTTTTTTAGTGTCTGTAACCAAGTTATTGAACTATGGTGATTTTTTTTATGTATGTGACCTAACTATTAAACTGTGATGGTTTTTTTTTGGTGTCGGTGACTAAGCTATTGAACTGTGGTGGGGTTTTTGGTGTCTGTGACCTACCTATACCTACCTATTAAACTGTAATGATTTTTTTGTGTGTCTGTGACCTAGCTATTGAACAAGGATGGTTTTTTTGGTGTCTGTGATTTAGCTATTAAACTGTGACCCACAAATTTGAAAATACGTGACCTGTGACATATAATTTTTTTGATCTGTGACCAATAAATTTTCTTAACCTGTGGTCAATTAAAAATCTGTGACCTGTAATTTTTTCATTTATGACCTCAAAATAATTTGTGACCTTGGAATTGGAGCAGTCGTCGGAATTATGCGGCGGCCAACGGTCACCGGAAAATAGTCGCCGGAATTAAGCGTGGCCAGAGAACAGTCGTCGGTCGCCGGAGTAGTGGAGGTGGGATGGGGTTATCTATTATATTATATTACAATTAAATATTTAATTTAATATATTAATGGTAAAATATAATTAATTAATTCATGGAAAAACCTGAGTTTTGCAAATTTAAATATTGAGACCTGATTTTTAATTTCGTGAAAGTAAATCTCTGAACCATGTATTTTTCTCAATTTGTTTTATATTGAAATGATACACGGAGAAAAAAAAATATCTTGAAAATCTTAGTGGGCTTGGGCTGCGCCTAAGTATGTATAAATGAAATAGTGTGTTACACCTCAAAATCGAGCTCAAGAAGAAGTCCAAACAAAATACCCACACACCACACCATCAAAAGATGAACCGAAGTCATATGTAAAGATGACGAATTGATACTCCACCTAAAGTGCCATGTGTAAGCAGAAGTCCATGGCTGAAACAAGACGTCACCTGCTGCAAAACAACAATAGAGAGGTGATTCACCACTTCATTAGAAGCACTATATAAGTGGCTGAAACTCTGAAACCGAAACACTATATAAGTGGCTGAAGCTCACGTTACCGAAATGGAATCCCCATAACCATAAATGAACATATTATATTCACTTCTCCCAAGAGATCTCTATATAAAGATTTTATGCTAATGATTGATGTGACCCATGTTTTTGTAGAAGAATGTCAAGACTTATCAGCCACTACATAGGTATCAGACATAGCCCCTAGAGGGGCTATCTTTTCAGAGTGCATTAAATGATGCATGACCTAGTATGTGTGATATGATGCCTACGATGAGACGCTTCAAGTAAGGAGATGACTATGTCATTTGAAGGCTAATGCAACTCAAAACACTACAAGCTTTGTAAAATTATTCTCTCCCAATTTTACATACTCTCATACACACACTCGGTGCCCGAACACCTAAGTGGCTCACATCTAAAGCACCTCCCACACACAAATATAAATACCTCATTGATTGACTTGATGTTGGAGTGCACGCGGTTGCCTTCCCCACCATCGGAGAAGGTCATACGTGACTAACGATTTGTCTAAGTGTGCAGGAGAAAACTTACGTTGAAATGAGTGGAGCTGGGATCCCGTTGGAGCATTTTTTTAGGTCAATAGATTGCCACCATATGTGGAAAATGTCACTGTAACCATGAACATCCCCGTTCAAAAAGTTTACTGGAATAATTATTTGGCTTCCCCCTTGAAAAATGATTTTTACTTGAAGAAAAAACAAATGTAAGTCCCAAGAAAGAGATTTGAAGTTTGCATCAGTACTTGAACTGTTGATATTCCTTGGAAAGAGGAATACATTGAGATAAATATCCATTTGTAAGACCCCAACGTCTTTGAAGAAAAGAGTTGTATGGAAAAAAAATGATTTAACCAGTGAAGAAATCCCATTTTGTAGGGTTAGGAAGGCCCCTGAAGAAGGGGTCCCCCGGAGAACTTCGTCAGTAGGTCATCGATGACCTTACTACTAGCATAGACAAGGTATAATGAGAGTTACTATCTAACTTACTCGGGATGTGGCTAAATGGCTACCAACATGAGGAGCATCATCTAGAAAAATGCCCTAGTAAAATGTAAGGGAATATGATGAGGAAGAAGAAGTCTTTAAAGAAGAGGCCATGCATAAAAAGACCCCTAGAAAGGGGAGGCCTCTAAAGAAGTGGCCTTCAATAAGTAGACTCTTAGAAAGAAAGAGAATTTTGATGAAGATGTCTTGAATAAGAAGACCCCTTAAATAAGGGGAGGTCTCTGAAGAAGTAGCCTTCAATAAGTAAACCCCCTGAAAATGTTAAGACCTCTGAAGAAAAGGTCATGAATAAGAAGACCCCTTGAATAAGGGGAAACCTCAAAAGAAGAGTTCATGAATAAGAAGAATCCCTGAGAAGGGGTGGGCTTTTGAAGAAAAGGCCATGAATAAAGACTCCTTGAAAAAAGGTAGGCCTCTAAGGAAGATGCCATGAATAAAAAGACCCCATGAAAAGGAGGGAAACATCCGAAGAAGAGGCCATGAATAAGAAAGCTCCCTGAAAGAGGAAGGTTACTAAAGAAGTAGCCTTAAATAAGAAGATCCCATAAAAAGGAGGTCTTTGATGAATAAGCTATTGGAAGACCCTACTACAAATGGGATGCCTTTGAAGAAGAGGCCATAAATGGAGTAACACTGAAGAAGGGCACCTTTATTAAGTAATAAACATTTTTTTTTTTCAAATTGAAGTGAAACAACCCAGAAGAAGAGAAAATGACTAAAAACGTACAAAATGTGAACTTAGGGATTGAAGTGTAGATGTTTCGAAAGTTGAAGGACTTTGAATGCAATTTATCAAAGGTATGATTGAAATAAAAGTCAAAATATGAAGATCAAAATGTACAAGGTCAAAAGTTGAGGGACCCATGCATGAAATTAATGAAGGACTTGAAAGTAATTTTCATATGTTGCCTATGTACAAGCATGACCTTCCACATATTCACCACATAAGGCCTCATCTTCGCCTATGTGTTAACCCTTATGGAAAAACCATCTACAATGGGGAAACCCTTAACACGGATAAGTTACCCTATGTAAAGAACTAATCTACTTCGAAAGGAGAGGTGGGAAGCACCCAAATGGGGCTCGCCTCAAATACCTATAAAGACGAAGCCCCCACGAATGAACCATCCATTATGGGAAAACTCTTGCATGGATGAACCATCCACTATATAGAGAAGCATGAGCACTCGAAGAATAGGTGGATCCCAAAAGGGATCACCTCCAAATTCTCCAAGGTTGACATCATATGCCTCTCATGGATAAAGCCGAACACAATGGAAAAAACCTCTATATGAATGAGCCATCCACCATGTAGGGAAGTATGAGCACCTCAGAGAAAATGTGGATCCCAAGAGGGACCACCTCCATATTCTCCAAGGTTGACATCATATGCTTCCATAGATGAAATTGAATATCATGAGAGAAGTCTCTGTATGGATGAACCATCCACCATGTAAGGAAGCATAAACGCTTCGAAAAAGATGTGAATCCCAAAAAGAACAACTTCCAAATTCTTTAAGGTTGACAACATAAGCCTCCCATGGATGAAGTTGATCATCATGGGAGAAGCATATGTATAATGAACTATCCACCATTTAGGGAAGCATGAGTGCCTCGAAGAAGAGGTGAATCCCAAAAAGGGATCATCTCCAAATTCTTCATGATTGACATCATAAGTCTCCCATGGATGAAGCTAATCATTATGGGAAAAAGCTTCTACATCGATGAATCATCTATCATGTAGGGAAATATAAGCACATCGGAGAAGAGGTGGATCCCAAAAAGGGATCACCTCCAAATTCTCCAAGGTTGACAACATATGTCTTCTATGGATGAAGCTTAATACCATGGGTGAAGCCTCTGTATGGATGAGCCATATACCATGCAAGGAAACGTGATCATTTCTGAAGAGAACGTGAAAAAAGGAGTTTACATTCAAACTTTTGAAGATGACCTTAAAAAACATTTCATCTTTACTTCAACATAAACTTCAAGTTTCAGCATAAGTTCAGCACTTCAGAGTTCGTCTTTGCATCAAATTTCAACAAACTAAAGCATAACTTTAACACTTTAGAACCTCGTCTTTGCATCAAATTTCAGCCAAACTAAAACATCATTTCACCCTCTTCAAAACAACTCAACATTCAAAGGCTTATACAAAAATTAAAAGCTTTTCATGAAAGCGTAATAATAGGCGGAACCACTAAGTCAAGCAAATGACATAAATAATATTACTTTTCAAATTAAAAAGTCCGCGCATAACATAAATAATCATACATAAACTTGGGGGACTATTGTTATGCCTCAAATCCGAGGCTCAAGAAGAAGTCTAAACAAAAGGCCCACACTCCGCATCATAAAAAATCGAACCGAAGTCATAAGTAAAGATGACGAATCGATGCCTCACCCAAAGCGCCACGTGTAAGCAAAAGCGCTCAATGGCCGAAGCGAGGCGCCACCTACTGCAAAACAATAATAGAGCAGTGATTCACTACTTCATCTGAAATACTATATAAGTGGCTGAAACTTTAAAGCCGAAGCGCTATGTAAGTGGCTGAAGCCCTAAGGTCCACATTACCGAAGCAGAAGCCTCCTAATCATAAATGGGCATATTTCACATTCACTTTCCCTAAGAGATTTTCTACATAAAGATCTTATGCTAATGATTGATGTGATCCATGTTGGAGAAAAAGAATGTAAAGTCTTGTCAGCCACAACATATGTATCAAACCTAGGCCCTAGAGTGGCTACCTTTTCAGAGTGCATTAAATGATGCATGGCATAGTATGTGTGACATGTTGCTTACGATGGGACACTTCGAATAAGGAGATGAAGTCACGTGCCTCTTTACCCAACAACTACCACTTCATCTGTACTACTACAAAAGATCACAACTCATGCCATTTGAAGGGTAATACAACTCAAAACACTACAAGCTTTGTAAGATTATTCTCTACCATTTTTACGTACTCTCATACACACACTTGGTGCCCCAACACTTAAGAAGTGGCTGACGTCTAAAGCACTTCCCACACCCAAATATAAATACCTCATTGACTGACTTGATGTTGGAATGAACGTGGCCACCTCTCCCACCACCAGAGGTGAATGCTACGTGTGACTAACAGTTTGTTTAAGTGTGCAAGAGCAAGCTTATGTTGACGTGAGTGGAGTCGAGATCCCGTTGGTACATTTTTTGAGGCAACATAGTGAAAAATGAGCGTAGTGAAATCAAAATTAAACGTGGAATATTCATTTTAGCTAATTAATGACACCTTTACAACATCATCAGCTACATAAGAAACACCATCACACATCTCAACAAAATATTTGAATTTACTAATGGATATGGTAAGTTCAGTAATCATTCGTGCAAAAAATAAAGTTTAGTACTAAAGTGCCATGTATTATAAACCCTTTGTTTTTGTATTAGCGAAAATGACTTTATTTTTATAAATGATTTAATGTTACTTATTTTTAATTATCAATGATCGAACTCAACTCCAATTAATATTTTTATTGTAACTCTTTACTTTTTTTCGTATCAATATCCATAACAAATTTTGAAGTATTGCTTAAAAATACAATATTTTCGTTATAAAGAGATGTAACTGCCGAAATATTTTATGGAAATTGCAAATATATTCCTAGTTATCCTTATCAAATATTATTGTGATAGGATCATCGCTTATTATACTAAATCTTGATTTTTGACTGCATTAATATTGTCATTTATTTCTATGAGCATGTTTGAGCCCCCCCCCCCCCCCCACTCCCCCCCCCCCCCCCCCCCCCCCACCCACCCCCCCCACCCCCCCCCACCCCCCACACCCCCACCACCCTGCCCCCCCACCCCCCCCCCCGCCCCCCCCCCCCCCCCCCCCCGTTTTTTTGCCCAAAATGCATTTTGGTAGAGAATGTGTGATTAAAAAATAAGAATTCTTTTTTATTTGCGTGTAATATTATTTTATTGAAGAATTTGTTAACGAAAATAAGAGAGAAAAATATATTTTGAAAATAATGGGGACCAAACAAGAGCTATAAGAATGTTCTTTCATATAAAAAATTCCGTGAAAATATGTCCAAATTCACAAAAATAATTAAAATTTAAAATCTTTTTGAAATTCATTAAAATCTCAGTTGAGGACACTCCACAATGAGATTCTATGGAAATCTATTCAAATTCAATTTTATTAAAATTTATAATATTTTAAAATTCATTAAAATCTTAGTTGAGGGCCTGTAATGAAATTCTTGCGAATTCTGTGGAAATTTACACAAATTCACAAAATTCATTAGAATTTATCATCTTTTAAAATTGATTAAAATCTCACTTAAGGACACCCTATTAATGAAATTCATTAGAATTTATAATATTTTAAAGCTTATTAAAACCTCAGTTGATGACATCTTCGTTATATAAAAAAGATACAATAACTAGTTGATATTGCATTCTAACAACAATTCATTAAGACGTACAAGTAGATAAATGTCGTCATGGGAAAGCTATTGACATCTCTTCTGTTCATCATTGTCGTTTCATCAAAGCAAAGTTATATCTCTCTCCAAATCTTTAACTCGCCCTTTTTTTGCTCCCTCAAAGCAAAGTTATAGAAAATCAGATAATCTAGTGATGAGTGGTGGTGCGCCTTGTGGTGCCTGCAAGTTCCTTAGAAGGAAGTGTGTAAATGGTTTCATTTTTGCACCACATTTTGACTCAAACCAAGGCACCACTCACTTCACCACCATGCACGTGGTGTTTGGAGCCAGCAATGCTTCTCAGAATTCCGCCGCTCAAATGCCTCGACTGTTATATAAATGTGTTGTTCAAATATTTTAAAAGAAATTGATCGAATGTGGTTGAAAATAATAATAATAATAATAATTTTGCCTAAGCGACCACATAAACCATTGGGCCATGTGGTCGCATGGCCGTGGTTAGGGACTTCAAGTCCCTGATATGATTCCTCCATACGACCGCATAGAGGGTACCCTCTAGGCGGTCGCATAGTACAAAAATTCGAGCGTTGGACATATTTTTTCAAATTTGTTTTGACACCTTTTCAACCTCAATTTTCAATGTTTTGTGAAAAGTTGGCACCCATACGAATGTGTATGAAGGAATTCCATAAATTGGAATAGAGTTCATGGTTTAATGTCAATTTTCTCATTTTTTATCCTTTAAATCCTCATCCCTAAACTTTCTCAAAATCTACTAAAGGATAGGGTGGACGAAGATGGTGTAGCTTCTTCCTATTGATTTCCCCAAGACTGTAAACGAGATTCGTCCGAACTCATATAAGTAAAAAGAGGAAAAAATAAATACGTAAAAAGAGAGATATTCTAATTGGAAAAAGAATACATGGACGACCTTACTTAGAGAAAATAGAAAAAAGTTAAAATATTTTGGGTCAGCACTGACTTAGGGGGTAACTATTGACATCGACCTCCGATGTCACTTAGTCTGGATTGGTGTACCCACTAAGGGGATAATAATGTGAGCTCGGATGTGTGAGGTCATCTCGAATCTTGAGTGGTTTACTCAAGAAGCTTGTGTAGTCCTTCAAAGTGAAATAATGATTAATGATTAAGAGTCACCGACAGGATATATGGGCTACCAATCAAGAGGATACATATGGAAAGGTCTCACGTCAACACCCACATTATCCTCCAATCAAAAATCTTAGCCTCACTTTCTAAGTAATGCATTAATTGCTTGGGACCACCTGTACCAGTAACTCATGATCAACTGTTGGAGCCGAACTCGGCAACCAATCCTATTACGCCAATATATGTACTTATTTAGCTCGGTATTGCAGATTAACATGACAGGAGGTACACTGTGCATGCATTATCCCACTATAAAAGGAAAAGAAGGCTAAAAGGAGAAGATGACGATACAAGAAAAATATCAACACTTTCTCATTCTCTTCATATTTCAAATATCTCCTATAATGGGGGGAAATAGTATTATTGTGTAATAGTCTTGTAATCTGTTGGTAAAAGATCAATCAATTTCGTGTTTATTCCATAAGTTGACTTGAATATTGTCTATAAATTTTTCAATGTCAACAGTTTAACGCTAGAAGGAGGACCCAACTTGAAAAATAGCCCCATCTGTTCATAAAATTCATAAAATAGTATCATGGACGAATTTTCAATATCTGAAAATCAATCCTATACCCGTCTCGAATAGACTAGCAATCCAAGAAATCCTAAAAGACGATGTTGAAATGAAACTATCGACCCTTAAATGGCGACAATGAAGGAAGCCATAGAGAAATTGACAAACATGGTCAGTAAGCTGGAACAAAACCAATCTCGAAATCTACCACAAGATACCGAGGATACCGATGTGGAATCTCCTCGTTGAGAAAAAACCAGGTGACTTTCCACTAGAAGGACTCTACAATTTTCAGGTGAGAAATCCTCCAAAAGTCAAACTGAAGAAGTCAAAAGTTCTCAAATGGCAACGAAACCAACTATCAGAAGAACAAATAGTGTGTTCAACGGATTGGGCTCCCAACATTCTCTTACACCTACAAGTAAGCACGAGGAGCCCCGTAACACCACCCTGTGGGACGATCGGAATCTGAGATGAGTGCCCTCAAGAAATGCATAACCGACCTGGAGGCTAAAAATAAAGCAAAAATAGAAGAGTATCTTACAAAACGTCTCTCACCTTTTACTGAGGACATCATGGCAGAACCACTGCTTGAAAAACTGAAGATGCTACAGTTGACTGGGTATGATGGGGAAGGAGACCTCCTCAGTCATTTGGACAAATTTGCTTCTTGGATGGATTTGCAGGGAGCTGGAGGCGCCATCATGTGCCGTGCTTTTTCTTTAACCTTGGGAGACAAAGCTCGACGATGGTTTAGAATGTTGCATCAAAGATCTATAAAAAGTTGGAATGACCTCGCTACAACGTTTCTCGCCCAGTTCATGAGATCAAAGGTGAGGACTACACCAAATGAGAGATTGGTAAGCATCAAACAAGGAAAGACCGAATTGCTCAAGAGCTATTTGAACATGTTTAACAAACAATCTATGGAGGTGGAGAAAATCTTTGACGACGCTGCACTTATGGCGGTCCTTTCAGGGTTGAGGCCAAAAATAAGATTTTGGTGGTCTATTCACGAAGATGGACCTTGGACATATCACGAGCTCTTGGGCCGAGCTGAGAAATATATAAGTGCGGAGGAAGCTACATCAGACTAGGAAAATACTAAGCAGGCTCCTCAAGCCCTATAACGAACTAAGGGAAACAAACATATAAGGACTCGGGTCGGGAAAAAAGAAGGGATCAAGGTCGCTCTAGGCCATATCCCGACAAATTTCACGAATATCACCCCCTGAACGCAACCTTGGAAGACGTATTTTTACAGACTGAGAAAAAATAAGCCTTTCCCCGACTTTCACCCAAAGAAAAGAAGTAACTGGGAAAAATCAAGAAAAGTACTGTCGTTATCACAGAATGACAGGGCACAATACTGACAACTACAGAAATCTGAAGGAAGAGGTGGAGTCATTTATCCGGCGAGGTCACCTGTAGGAAGTTGTAGCTAAACCCTGAGAAGCAAATTCAGTTGGGTTCCAACGGCCTAATCCGCAAGGGGCAGCTCAACAAGCTCGGCATGGGTCCCAAGCTCGCGACCCACAACCTCATGCCGAGATTCGAATATTGATAAGAGTGAATCAATGTCTTGAGGGTTCACGAAGAACTAGGCATAGATTGGCACGTGATGTCTATATTTGGAAAAACTACAGTGTAATGTGTCCAGATCACCGTACTTAGAATGGTTCAGATTTTCAGAAAAAGACACACATGGAGTCTTACAAGATGAAAGTGATGTGCTAGTCATAGCCATGAATGTAGCGAGAGTACAAATACGAACCTTAGTGGACAATGTAAGTTTGGTAAATGTACTATATTCTCGAACTCTGGAGCAGATGGCTATACAAGAGCTGTACCTTCAACCATATTCCAGGAGACTGCATGGATTCTCTGGAGATCCCATTGAGGCTCGGAGGTAGATAGTACTCAGTGTAGAGCTTGGCGAACCTCCTTGTCATAGAAGAATTTTAGCTGATTTCATTATTGTGGATCTCTCTTCGAATTATAATGCCATATTAGGAAGGCCCATATTGCATGAGTTGCAGGCTGCCACCTCGATATATTATTATTGTGTAAAGTTCCCAACTCCGAATAGGTCACGCGTAATACGTAGAAACCAGGTCGAAGTGAGAGCTTGTAATGTCGACATCCCTAGTCCTCAAGTTCGAATGCTAAAAAATCAACATTACCAGCATACCGAGGTCACAAGGTTCAAAAGACCCATCATAGCCGACCTCTCTGAGATTGGTGTTACGAAAAAACATCGCAAGAAGGCGACTGATGACCAGCTTTTGTTTGAAGAAAGAGAAGCAGACTCACATCCCTATCTTGGGGTTCTAGTAATCCATGTGCTTTTATCCAAAGTCAATGTTCCCAAAGTTCTAGTGGATACAGGGAGCTCCCTCAATATACTTTATGCCGACATCCTGGAATGAGTTGGAATTTCTCTCGGTCTTCTGCAACCATATCCAAACATGATTATGGGACTTGACGGTGTCCTTTATGAGGCGAAAGGAGTAATTAAACTCCATGTTGAGGTTGGAGACTCCCATCGTCGAATTAAAGTGAATGTGGAATTTGTTGTTCTGAACTCGAAGTCCCCTTATTATGCGATTATGGGACAACCTTTGCTGTTTGACCTCAGGGCAATATTATCAATGTACCACTACTCTATCAAATTCCCCACACCCTATGGTACATGACAGGTAAAAGAGAATAAGGATACTACTGATCAGTGTCAAGTGGTGGTTGATTTAAAGGGAAAATGATTCATTACCTTCCGGAGATCTGTATGACGTGCACGACAGAACCATTGCTGAGCTCATTGGACCTGAATTGAAAGTATAGGGCGGAAGAACCCATGGAAGAACTGGATGTTATTAAATTCGATACATGTACTCCACAAAAAGAATTAAAAATAGGTCACGAACTTCGGTCTCCACTAAGAGATCAGATCATCAGCTTCCTCCAAGAGAACATTGATATCTTTGCTTGGGAACACGCTGACATGAAAGGAATTAACCCAAAAGTCATGTGCCATAAGTTGGGGGGTTGATCCTTTGGTACGACCTAAACAGGATCGATGAAGACCTTTAAATCTAGAACGGTACGATGCACTAAACAATGAGGTACAAAAGCTGCTCCAGAATGGATTCATCCGAGAAATAAATATATCCAAAACGGATTGCCAATCTTGTTTTGGTCAAGAAGAATAATGGGGATTGGAGGGTGTGTATCAACTTCACCGACCTAAATAAAGCATGTCCCAAAGACAGTTTTCCATTGCCAAGAATAGATCAGATGGTGGATGCTACTGCTGGACATGATCTACTCAGTTTCATGGATGCATATTCATGCTACAATCAGATCCCTATGTACGAGCCCAATCAAGAGCGCACAGACTTTATCACCGACAGAAGTCTCTATTGTTACAAAGTAATGTCGTTTGGCCTCAAGAATGCTGGAGCAACCTACCAACGTTTGGTTAATTCTATGTTTGCCAAACAAATTGGTAAGACCACGGAAGTATATGTCGACGACATGTTGGTCAAAAGCATAGATGCCTAGAATCATCAGCAGCACCTTGCCAAGATGTCCAAAATTCTGAGAACCTACGGAATGAAGTTGAATCCCCACAAATGTACCTTTGGTGTAAGCTCGGGAAAAGTTTTGGGATACATGGTAAACCGCAGAGGAATTGAAGTCAACCCAAAAAAATAAGGGTCATTGTTGAAATGCATCCATCAACTAAGCCTAAGGAAGTTCAAAGTTTAACAAGATGAATAGCTGCCCTTAGCCGTTTCATGTCGAAACCAACAGATAGATATAGACCTTTCTTTGATACATTAAGAGGTGGGAAAAAGTTCGAATGGACATCAGAGTGCCAACTTGCTTTTGACCAGCTGAAGTAGCACTTGGCGCAACCACTGGTGCTGTCAAAACCAAAGATATGTGAAACATTGATGCTCTATTTGGAAGTTTCTGAGCATGTTGATAGCACTGTGATAACTAGGGAGGAAGAATGAGTGCAACACCCTGTTTATTACATTAGCAAGGCTTTGCATGATGCTAAAGTTCGTTATTCTCCGTTGGTAAAGTTAGCTTACGCAGTAATCATAGCAGCTCGAAAACTAAGACCATACTTCTTGGAACATCCCATTGAGATCTTGACCAATTATCCACTAAGGCAAGTATTATAGAAACTTGATATTTCAGGGAGAATGGTGAAATGGTCGGTTGAGCTCGTTCAATTTGACATAAAGTACAAGTTGTGCACCTCCATAAAAGCCCAAGCCCTTGCCGATTGCATTGCTGAGTTTACCTCGGATCTAACAAAAGAGTCATTTCATCACCTGCCTTGGAAACTTTTTGTTGATGGATCATCCACAGACGAACGAGCTGGAATCGTGTTGATAAGTCTGAATCAACAATTATTTTGCGAAGCACTGCCGTTTGATTTCAATGCCTCTAACAATGATGCCGAATACAAAGCCCTCATAGCTGGCCTAAGGATGCCGAATGAAATGAAGATTGACTACTTGATTACATACATCAACTCTCAGTTAGTAGTAAATAAGGTCAACGAAGCTTACCAAGCTAAGGAAGAAAGAATGAACAATTATCTTCAGCTCGTCAAAAAGGAGTTACATAAGTTTGGGAATGTCCAGGTTGAACGAGTTCCACGAACTCAAAATGGACATGCTGATGCCCTAGCTCGGTTGGCAACAAGTGAAGGAATTGAGAGGTTTGATAGCATACCAATAGGAAGAATTCATCGCACCACCATTGAGAAATTTGGAAATGTTTATATGGTGATCGACCTCAAACAAACGTGGATGGATGAGTTCATTTCGTATCTACAAACATGCGCATGCCCCGAGGACCCCATCATGGCAAGAGAATTGCGAATAAGGTCAACAAGGTACACCTTAATCAACGATGTCCTGTATAAACGAGGATATTCTATACCGTTGCTCAGATGCTTGAATGAAGAAGAAGCACTACGTGCCGTGGAAAAGGTGCATGGAGGCATATATGGGAACCATGCTGGAGGACAGTCAATAGTTCATAAAATCATACGTCAAGGATACTTTTGGCCAACCATGAAAAAAGATGCGTTGGAATTCACTAGAAAGTACGACAAGTGCCAGTGATTCGCTCCAAACATCAATCTCCCACATGGAGAGCTGAACTATGTAATTGCGCTATGGCCTTTCTCAAAATAGGGGGTCGATTTAATTGGTCTCGTTCCTACAGGAAAAGGAGGCACAAAGTTTGCAATTGTGGCAGTCGATTATTTCACCAAATGGGTTAAGCCAAACTTTTGGCCAAAATAACCGAGCACAAGACTACTGAATTCATATGGAAATCAATCGTATGCAGATTTGGAATACCTCATTCCATCAAAATAGATAATGGAAAACAGTTCGACAACATTCGCTTTGCAAACTTTTGTAAGGAGCTTGGGATACAGAAACATTTCTCTACACCAAATTACCCATTAGGCTAATGGCCAAGTTGAAGCTATCAATAAGATCATCAAGCATACACTAAAAGTAAAACTTGATATTCTTAAGAGAGGATGGGCAGAGGAACTCCCCAGTGTGCTATGGTCTTATCGCACCGCTACTAGAAATAGCACAAGAAACTCTTTTCTCCTTAGCCTTTAGAGTGGAAACTGTCATCCCACTTGAGATTGAAATCCCTTCAATCAGAACTTTAACATATCATGAAGATAGAAACGAACAAGTATTACGAGAGGAATTGGATTTAATAGAAGAAAAAAGGAACGCAGCTGAAATCAGAAATGTCTACAAGCAATGCAATGCAAGGTACTACAATCAAAAGGTGAAGAAACGAAAATTTGAGGTTGGTGGCCTTGTCTTAAAAAAGGTCTTTTTGGCTACAAGAGAGCTGAACACTGGATCTCTAGGACCTAATTAGGAAGGACCTTATAAAGTAAACAAAGTACTGCTTAGAGGGGCCTACGAATTAGAAGACATGGAAGGAAGACCCTTGTTACACCCGTGAAATGTAGAACACCTCAAGAAATATTATCAGTAGATGGCTGTATTATGTGGTTGTTTATAAATAAGAAAGTATGTTTCTTAGATGGCGTTGTTTATAAAAGGAATTACCGAAGCCCTACTCATGAAGGAGGCCAAGCTAATGTTGTAAGTGCTGCAACACTTAGAGCGATTTTTGACCTAAGCTCGCGCGTACCATAGAAGTATTTAGTACCATAAAATACTTGGGCTGAGTAAGTTTAGTTCGTAAAAAAATATATTTTAGATGATTGCTGAAACTAAGAAAGTTTAAAAGGGAGGGCAAAGTCCAATTTTTTCATTCATAAAGCAAAAACATTACAAAACGTTTTTTAAGAACTTAACAAAAGTACGTAAGGGAAACTATGGAGTAGGGGGATCTGGGGAAGTAACATTCTCCTCGGCTAGAGCTTTTTGGGCCTCAGCCGCCTTCAATAGCCGCTCTACCTCATTTTCCTGCCTTTTCGGTTGTTTTTGGTTTATAAATTTGATGATCTCACCTATAGCCAGGACATATGCTTCCTGAGCTATGGCGTCAAAAGCTGGAGAAGCCCTCCATTCCTCTACAACCTTGGAGACCTTCAGCTCGACCTCCTTCTTATTAGCCATTGACTGAACTACTGCTTCATCAACTCATTTTTTCTCAATCTCAGCCCAGGCATTTACCTTTTCACCCCAGATCTACAGAGCCTTGTCATCATCCATTAGCTTGTACTTTGCAGTGAGGCTGACATTAAGTTCTTTTCCCATCTTGTTGAGGCGATCCTCATAACTCTTTTTCTCCTCAGCAAAGGCCGTCCTCTCTACTTCAACTTCAACAAAAAGTTTATTAGCTCGGTCTCTAAACTCTAGCACTGAATTAAGCTCAGCCTTGACCTGAAGAGCATAAAGTTAAAGTTAAAACATTTAAATGAAAGAAGAAAACTCTTATAAAAAACATTTCAAAATTTTACCTTGTCAGCCACTGAAGTCATCTGGAGAATAGCTCGGTGACATTGAAGCTGAGCTGACACAACACTTTCTCCTATGGGCATCTCCGCTAGAAAGTTCTGCTCCTTGTCGTTCCAATTTCTTGTCATAAGAACAACAGACTCTCTGAGAGGCGAGGGAAAAGCAGCAACTGTCTCCTTCGCAAGAGAAGGAGCTCGGAGAAAATCTAAAAATATCTCAAGTTAGAGCCCTACCAAGCCTTCAATGTCTAGTCTCTGAAGATCGAGGCATTTCTCCTGAGATTTGGATGAGGATGATGTAGTAACAATCGGAATCGCCGAAGGAACAATCGAGCTTAGAGGGGCACGTGTAGCAGGCAGTTCTGCTGAATGTCGTCTTTGCAAATGCAACTCAGCCTCAAGCTCGGACTCCATCTCTTTACGTCGGTCATGCTCTTTAGCAGTGACCTCCTTCCTCTTTCTTTTAGCAGTTGAAGCTGCTATGGCAGTGCGGAGGTTCAGCATGTCTGGTTGTTGGCCTAAATATACAAGAAAAGAAGAAGTATTAAAGTTTGGCCAAAAGAAATAGGAGTGATAAAGATGTTAAATTGACTTATGAGGAGGAATGTGAGCTGAAGTAGCAGGGTTGCTTGGCGCTGGGTTGGAGGCAAAGCTCGGAGTAGTCTTGCTTAAAATAAATTATCGTTTGAGATCATGAACTTGCAAGACCTATCTCTGTTGGAAAGAGCTCGGATGGAGTCAGCCCATTTCTGAATGGCCGAGCTCAGGTGGCAAGGTCGGTAAACTGCAAAATAGGAAGCAATGGAAAATCAGGCTTCTAACAAAACAATGAAAGATATGAAGACATGATGAGCTGTCACTTACAAAAAGAATGATAAAGGGTACGAACTATATCCTCCCTATCCACCTCGTCGAGATGGAACTGCCAATTCCCCAAAACGTAAAAAAATCGTCTTTCAACCCCTTGATTGATGAAGGCATATCTAAAAGTAGAGGGCATCATGTTCTAGGCCTAACACTAGTATACCACCAACCCGTATTTTTCCCATCTTCCTTAAAAGAAAATAGAGAATTAAATTGGGATACATCAAGTTCGAGGTGACCTAACTGCTTCCATAAGATCAAGGTCGCAACTAAGGTCCTCCACCCATTTGGGCACAGCTGGGTAAGGGCTATTCCCCAAGAAGAGAAGATGATCGAATAATCTTGGGAAAAGGAAGTCTCAGACCGGCCTAAAAGATATCGGTGTTAAAAGCAATGCCTCATGCTGGGGGAGTATTAGCTCGGGGGGACATTATATTTATCCCTAATCGTAGCTAAAGAATCGACCATTATTACCGACCTAAAAGAACTTGCCCCCCAAGTTTGGCCCCTATTATTATTTTTCCCTTGTGCTCTCTCATTTCTCATCTTATGTTGTTGTTCCATACTCATAGGTGAATTTGACGTAGGGTTGGGAGGGGTGGTAGAGTATAAAAAGAAGCAATGGGGACGAGGATAAGCACTTCCTGACACTCCGAACTGGCAGAAAAAGGACTAAAGGATGGGTGGACGAAGATGGTGCAGCTTCTTCCTGTTAATTTTTCCAGGACTGTACACGAGATTCGTCCGAACTCATATAAGCAAAAAGAGGAGAAAATAAATACGTAAAAAGAGAGGTATTCCAATTGGAAAAAGAATACCTGGACGACGACCTTACTAAAAAAAATAGAAAAAAACTAAAGTATTTTGGAGCAAAATCTGGGAAGCTTGAGATGCAAAAGTAAAAGAATGAAAGGTGAAAAGGTTATCTGAAAGTAGAGGAATGTGAAATGATAAGATCTGAATCGTTTAAATGGAGAATTAAATGATTAACGACTATTAATCAATGCTTCTAGAAGAAGGAAGTTGCCTCACAGCTCACAAGGTGACATGTGTCTCTGGCATTTATGGAGAGTAATTATTATAGAAATTGGAAGTTGTGCTAAATTATTTTTAGAAGGTCAGTCTCTCACCTAGGTCAGCATTGACCTGGGGGTAACTATTGACATCGACCTCCGAGGTCACTTAGTTCGTATTGGTGTACCTAGTAAGGAGATAATAATGTGAGCTCGGATGTGTGAGGTCAGCTCGAATCTTGAGTGGCTTACTCAAGAAGCTTGTGTAGTCCTTCAAGGTGAAATAATGATTAATGATTAAGAATCACTGAAAGGATATATGGGCTACCAATCAGGAGGATACATATGGAAATGTCTCACGTCAGCACCCACATTATCCTCTAATAAAAAATCTTAGCCTCCATTCCTAAGTAATGCATTAATTGCTTAGGACCACCTGTACCAGTAACTCATGATCAACTGACAGAGCCGAACTCGGAAACCAATCCTATTACGCCAACATATGTACTTATTTAGCTCGGTATTGCAGATTGACATGACAGGAGGTACACTGTGCATGCATTATCCCACTATAAAAGGAAAAAGAGGCTAAAAGGAGAAGATGACGATACAAGAAAAATATCAACACTTTCTCATTCTCTTCATATTTCAAATATCTCCTATAATGGGGAAAATGAGTATTATTGTGTAATAATCATGTAATCTGTTGGTAAAAGATCAATCAATTTCGTGTTTATTCCCTAAGTTGACTTGAATATTGTCCATACATTTTTCAATGTCAATAGACTTGATGTCATCATATTACCTTATATAAGGACATACATACTTTGGTAATATTGGATGTTGTTCTGCCAAGGGTCGAATATGACATTGTTCGGATATGTTAAGAATCAAGCGAAGGTTGTGAATGATCAATAGATGATTGATCACTTTTAGATAGTAAGAAATTAAGATCTACATTTTATTCAATTAAGTTAATAACAAAATCCTTGGCTAAGGTATACTCATAAGTCGAAAAAGAGTTTTCGATTTATATTATTTTAACTGGGATAAAAGATATGATCGATAATTAAGATTGCCACATATACATATCTCGTAATTGATTGAATCATATTGACGAATGGATTATGATTTCACGATAAATGAACAAATTTAATTTTGTCATACCACGGGATATTTCCGTCACGTGTATTGCCATGACACAATGCTAGATATCAATCTAAGATGGCGAATGTGAATTGGTGATAAATTAAAAGGGATATTTATTCATGTCGTTAGACTTCGTGATCGAGAACTTAATGGGTGACATACAAAAGGAGAACAAGAAGAATGAGATTCCAATTAATTAATTAACAAGTATTATACAATTAATTAATTGAGTTGCTTGTTAATATGCTTGAATTAATTAATTCATGAACTAAATTTAATTAATTGATTAAGTTTAAGAAACGGGTCAAACCTACTTGGACTTATATTAATAAGACATTAGAGTTTCAAAACAATTGTAGAGAGAATAATTCATTTTCTTACTAACACAAGAAAAGAGAAATCTTAATTCTCTTTCCCTGTATGGATTTTCATTGAAGGCTGAACAATTGGACAAATGTGAATTGTAGATTGTGATTGTTCGTATTCCAAGATCAGCAAATGAGTTTACATAATTCATCAAAAGTATTATTCTAAACATAATTTCTATCTAAACACAAAATAAATCTATGGTGGGAATTGAAAAATAATTTATTTTTCGTTGTTCACGATAAGTAAATTCCCAACAAAGGACATGCAAAGTGCCAATGTCAGAATCACCGAGCTAACAGTGTGGTCATGAACTCAAGAAAGCTAACATGGGAAACGCTAGAGCTTCGAATTGCAATGCTTGTAAAATTTCAGATCTATGCATAACAATTAACAACTTATTGACAATGTCCATGGCTGACAGAATTTGCTAATGTGAAATTAAGACATCTTAATGCTGTAGCTTGGAAATCCAAAGATCGCTCTTCACTTACAAACAAGGTTAGCAATTTTATCTGCAACCAAAGGCAAGAAATATATACTAGCAATATAGAGAAAAAATTAGCAAGAAAAGACACAATTTTTTATTTTTATTTTTTAAAAGAATACTATCTACAAAGAATTCATCATAATAGAGAGCAAATTTTCTTAACAAATTAGCTGGGTAAATGGAGATTGCATTGAAGATTTCCCAAGGGTACACACTCATTTTAGACAGAGAAATAAAAATAGATTGTGATACATTTAGATTTGTTTTTTTGTAATTTAATTAATAGGTGAAGTAGATAAAAAGGTAGATACCATACCTGTGCAGAGTTCAAAAGCGTCCACTTGGAGGCAATTTTAGAAAGTGAAATCAGCATCGCAGCAGTGAAGTCATCTTCTAAAGAACCCTATAGCAGCTCTAAACCTGTCTGCAATAAACATTAAGAGCTGAAAAATAAAACTTGTGGCTCTTACTGCATACGTGATCGGGGTTTATGTCCTAAGCAGGCATATTCTTTTGAAAAAAGCTGCACATACAGGATTCTTCACCAGGAAAGAAAAAAAAAAAAAAAAAAAACAGGATGCTGACGTGGCAGCACTTTATTTTTTTTCTCTTCCAATGAAAACGTGCCAAGTGTATTTTCTGTACATTTTTCCAGTACTCATAGACTGATTCTATTCTTTTTACATGTAGTAGCAATATGCTTGTTACGTTTACCATGGGAAATCTTCATTTTGTAAAGATTTGAGTTAAAGTCCATGCATTTTATATTGATGCTGCATGATTCATGAAGATGTCTAACAAAAATAACTTAAATTTTAAGAGAGCTCTCTATCTATATGGCCATTAAAGAGACATTTTTTTATGAAACACGACAATAGCACGATAATATGTGGCGTGAGTATACTAGCTTGGGAAGGAATAAACTAAAAGTAGGCAGAACGGCCGCCGAACCTTGTATGCTTTATCTGCAAGTGACAATGGGCACCATAGGTTAGCAGAAGCACTCACTCATGCTAACCTTACAGCTCTTGGTATCTCCACCGATACCACCACCCTAGGCAATATGTCCAAGAAAACAATAGCGAAGTCATCTGACAATGTTTTCGCGCGTTTTCCAACCCGCCAACAATTATAAGAAAAGGATCAGACGATTGTGTAAAGAACAAACCTCTTGAGACAAAATCCCAAAAAGGGGTGCGTTTACTAGTGAAGAGTTACAATTGAAAAGTAGACAAAATGCCTCCAAGGGGCGCAAGCACACGAGTACTGAGAAAGGATTAAATTTAAAATAAGGAAATAAAAATTACATATTCTCTTGTCGAGAGTTTTTGATTCGGAACCTTTCTTCTACGACTTTACTTCCTTTTATACTTCTTGGGCATCTCTTGGTTGTCGGAACTGCTTGGGACTGCTCCATTACCTTCGTAACTATCCACTTCTTTAGTGAGAAACTGCTTGTTTGGGGAGAAGTTACTTAGTAACTGTTGCCACTACTCTTGCTGTTTCTGGATCGTGGGGGCGTGTCGGGTTTACTTGACAACTGCTTCTGTAACTGCCGAATTGGATAAACTATACCTTTTAGACTTGTCTGATTCTGGGCGACTTGAGGATTTGGGCGACAATGAGGCAATCGCTCTGGGCGATTGTGCAGTACTACATTCGTTCAGCCTCTGGGCGTCCTGCGGTCTTGGGCGATGATACTTCTTTGCTCTCGGGCTTCCAATATTCAGGCATTTTCTCAAGTTTCCAGATTGGGCTTTTCTTCTTGGGCCTTTTAATTGATTTCCATTGGGTCTTTATCTTGGGTTTCTCAATTGGACTTCCCTTTGATTTTGGGCTGCATTTTTAGTGTGTCAACAATTACCCCCCAATATGGCAGGATTAATACTAATCATTAATTTTGTCATATTCACTCTGTATCTTTCCCGCAACATTTGAACTTCCCCAGGATTTCAATCATCACTTACGTTTTATTGCTTGAAGGATTGCGACGTTACAAACCCTTAAAACCCAAAAGTACGCGGCATTCTTTATTTATGTCTCTGCAGTTTTACGCTTCTTTCTCGCCATTTCACAATCTCCATTGCTGCGACCTTCGATTTAAACCAGACAAGTTTCGAGGGCAACTTACATTCTGCGCCATAATGACTACTTCTCAAACTCCTTCGGACAATATTTTCAGTTTTGAGGATTTCCAAACCCTTTTCACAAAACCATATGTGAACCCATCTTTTTTTTCATAATCCAATGCTGACCGCAATGAGTTTTATCTGGGTCCGTCGTTTAATGATGCTGAAGCCATTGAACGGGTTGCGGTAGGTTATTTGTTCCCATGCTCTGAAGATCTCACTTTCTCGCAATCTTTGCCATTGAGGCCAATCCATGATAAAGGTATTCGCACTTGGCCTAAAACTGATGCATCCTTCCGTAGGTGGCATGCACGTATGTTGGCTCATGGTCCCACTAGATTGATTTTTGAGCGTGCTAAAATTTTGGACTTATTGGAGATTACCCTTTTTCCCCCAACGTATGACCCCGTGCTTTTTCCAATCGCACTAAGTTTTTGGTCTCCTGAATTTAATACCTTTGTTTTCCCTCTTGGTCCCATGACCATTACTTTGAGAGACGTTGGGGCTTTGTTGAATCTCCCACCTCTGGGCGATACCATTTTTCCTGGTATGCTAATTTCTAGTGCTGCCCCAAAATTTGATAAGAAACTTACTGAATCCTATTCGAGCATGCAGGGCGGTTATGTCACTGCTGTCTCTGAACCTTGCCATTTTGAGCGAGTCGCTTTTCTCCAAGTCTGGCTTTGTAAATATGTTCTCTGTGTTCCCAGTTTGAAACCTTCCATGAGTTACTTGCCTTTATCTCATGAATTGGCTCGGGGTAGACCTTTGAACCTATGTTCATTCCTCCTGGCTGCTCTTTATAGGGGCATGGCTATGCTTCAGTTCCAACTGAAAAACAATGCATCTCTCACTGGTAGTGGGCCTTTATGGCTTGCTCAATTATGGTTGAGATCGTATTTTCCTCAACTGGGTATTCCACCTTTTCCTCCTCGTGAGGTTACCTGCTATGGGCTTTTCATTCATCAATTGAGCCCTGTAAATATGTCTATGAGAGACGTTTTCACTTTCTTTCATACTTTGAATTCAACCCTTTCGTTCTTCCCTTTTTCTTCTGAGCAAATTCCTCCTTTTGTACGGCATCCTTCTACCTTGGCCGAGACAGATGCATTTCTGCCTGTTTGGGTTCAATTTTTGGTAGGGAGTGAATTATTCCATGACATTCTGGTGGGAACCAATGCTAAAGAGGGGGTAGAGATATATGCGCCCCAATTTTGTGCTCGCCAACTTGGTTTTGGCCAAATGTGGCCTATCCCTCCTTGCTATTCTAATAACTTAACGGATCGCTTCTACATCCTCAACAAAACGGAAGCCCAAGCCATAGATGCCCGTAATAAACTCTTGGCCACCGGCTTTACTTTCGCTCCTTTTAATCCTACTGCCGTTACTCATCCTCTTTTTGATCAATTGTGGCCATCGGTGAAATAAAGATTGTTTTCAACTGATGCGAATCGCGCTTTCCACATGCTGGATAGACAGGGTACTACTCCCATTTCTGCTGTCCCTTTACCCAGTAAGGTCCCTGCGTCCCCTTCTCGTTCTACACGCTCTGCTCTTTCATCCCCAACCTCGAAGTCTGCTGTTTCTAAAGGTGCCCCCAGTCGCAAACGGCCAGCTGCAACCGTAATATCTCTGCAAGATGATGATGATGATGATGACGCTCCCCTCGTTGATAGGAGAAAGGTAACTGAATTTCACCTACTTCACAAGCTGTTTTCTTTTCATGCGGTAATGATTTGCTTTGAAATTTTTTAGAAGGATTCAGCCTCTCCCTCCAAGGCTATGGTTTTGGCAGATTCTTCTTCATCCCTTCCTGTCGAAGCTGCGTCGCCCAGGCGTCAAGCTCCAACACCCTTATCACCAACAAATCCTCTTCCTCAGGGTGTCGACCCCCCAGGCGTGGAACTAGAAGGTAATGCTTACTTTTGGTGCTTTGGCCATTCCTTATTGTTGTTGTCTCATTGATTTACTGTGATGTGAAACGTGCAGAGACTCCTGCAGCTTCGTCTGGTGGGGAAGGTCCTTCCTGCCCAGCTAAAGGGAAATCTCCCCAAGTGATGGAAGAAATAAGGGGAGTACCTGAATTTCCCACCACTGCCGACGAGGTCTTTTTACTTCGCCCTTATTTTTGATTTTGCTTTGTTGTATTGAAAACCTTCAATATTGCTTTGTTGTATTGAAAACCTTCAATATTGTTAACTTCCTTTGCAGGAATTCGATAGCATCCTTAATTCCATCCAAGATTTACTCACCTCCTGGGCACGCATGAAAACATCATCTGCGTCATCCTCCGCCCCTGTGAACGAGAACATGACATTTCTCAAACAGGCATTGTTTGAGTATGTCTCCTTTATGGACATGGAGGTCGGCCGTGCCAGCACTGCTCATCAAAAGGCCAAGCTAGATATGTTGAGCGCGAACCTACTGCAAGCACTTTCGCTCTCATCGCCCAGTATTTCTACTGACTTTAAGGTGAAGTTGAGGGTTCTTCATGCCGACGTCGTTTCTTTGTTGGCCAAGAACGCAAAATTGAAGGCCAGAAGTGCCCAATATCTCCGCGCTTCTTCTGAGAAAGAGTCCTTACTCCAGGAAATTGACATGAACCAGGCCGATTTGACTGAGGTCTCTTCAGAGCTTGTAGTGGAGGGTTCCTTGATGTTGAGCCTGGCTGCTGAAATGAAAGAGCTACAAGCGAAAATGAACGACTGCAGGGTGAGGATGGCTGCCAAGAGGCGTACTGCATCCCAAGGAATTGCTAAGACCAAATCTCTATTGGAGCAGTACCAAAAGTTGGAGGTTGATGATGACTTAGTGAAAGAGTTAGGTATCCTTTCCTCTAGGCAGAGCGAAGAGTGGGATAAACTTAGGCAGCAGATGCGCTCAGCTTGGGGCGAATTGTAACTAAACATTTACTGTTTTAATATTTGTAACTCTTTCGCGCTGACTGCCTTGGTTTTTTGTGACTTGATGTCATTCATCATCATTAATGAACAATTATTTTGAAGTGACATTTATCTTTGACCGTCAATTTTCCTCGTACCTAATCTTTATGCCAACATCCATGCATATTCTTTTGGCATTCAGATTTTCTTCCCTAAAACTTTGGGCCATATTGATTTCACTTACCGGTCATAAATGGGACCTTCCACATTCTGGCTTTCCATCTTCCAGCCCCTATAAATATGCATGTTTATACTCATCATTTTCATCCTCATGCCTTTTCAAATTCGATTTCTCGCCATCAAAACTTCCTGCCACTGCATGACATTCCGATCGCTTACCAACACTTTCCTCTTCTATAGGGATGAGTTTCTTGACTCTTCCCTTTTGCTTTGATATCACTTTTGGTATGGGAGGTATATGAAATGTTCTTTCAAACTGAAGCAAGATTATTGCCATCAGTTCACTTGTTGAGACTGAAGCAAGATTCTTGCCATCAGTTTGCTTGTTGAGAGTGCTTCTCCCTGCCTACCATTGCAACAATGCACTTAGGAAGGTTAAGGGGCAGTTCACCCTCTTACTCGGCCATAGACTGAAGGGCTGCTTCTCCATGCCTAAAATTGCAGCAATGCATTTAGGAAGGTTGTGGGAGCAGTTCACCTTCTTATTCGGCCATAGACTGAAGGGCTGCTTCTCCTTGCCTACCATTGCAGCAATGCATTTAGGAAGGGTGTGGGAGCAGACCATAGACTGAAGGGCTGGCCGTACTGGTTTCACTCTTTCTGTTCCCACCAAACAGAAGACAATTTGTAGCATGTTTTGTCTTGTATTTTGACTGTGTCCCTTAATTCTTGTGAAGAATTGTTTGTAAGGAACATTTGGTAATAAAGGACTTTATTTTTGAATGTGCCTTGTTTTTCTGACTTTATTTAGAACGTGATCGTCCAATTTATTTACTGCCATCGCTCGGCATGATTACATCGCCATTGCAATTTTATCACTTATGTATCTATCTGTTCACTTTCCTATTTAGAACGTGATCGTCCAATTTACTTACTGCCATCGCTCGGCATGATTACATCGCAATTGCACTTTTATCACTTATGTATCTATCTGTTCACTTTCCCAAAGGGAAGGAACATATTTTTTCAAGTACTTACCGTTAATAAATCTTATATGCCTAGTACCGTCTAAATCTTCCAAGTGGTAAGCTCCATTAGGCAATACACTCTTTACTCTATACGGCCCTTCCCAATTTGGCGACCACTTGCCATATTTTGGGTCTTTACTATCTAAATAAATTTTGAATCAACGATTCCTTGTACTCATTCTCGCTTAATTCATGCTGCCGACGCACCCTTATAGATTGCACGTTGATTTCCACGGGCAATACCGCCTCCTGCCCATAAGTGAGTTGGAAAGGCGTAATGTTGGTGATTGAACGAGGCGATGTTCTATAAGCCCATAAGGCTTTGTTCAAGCATTCGTGCCAATTTCTGGCATTTTCATTTATCATCTTTCTTATGATAGATTTCAGAATCTTGTTAGATGATTCTGCCTGACCGTTTGATTGAGCGTAGTATGGTGTGGAATTTACCAATTTAATTCCAAATTCGCTCAAGAATTCCTTCACTTGATCTCCATTTAGGGAAGTCCCATGATCTGTCATTAAAGTTTGCGGAATTCCAAACCTATAGATGATATGGTCCCGGATAAACTCTATGATGCTTTTCTGGGTTATTTCTTTTAAAGACACTGCTTCGACCCACTTGGTGAAAAAGTCTGTGGCGACTATAATAAAGGTGTGTTGTTTGGACGATGGAGGGTAGATCTTCCCTATCAAGTCTATCGCCCAGCCTTTGAACGGCCAATGTTTGATAATGGGTGCCATATTGCTTGCTGGTGCCCTCTGTATTGGGCCATGTTTTTGGCATGCTAGACAACTTTTCGCATATTGAACACATGATTCTCCCATCTTTGGCCAAAAATAACCACTTCTGATAATTAGCCATCTCATCTTTTGGCCGGCCTGATGGGCTCCACATATCCCTTCATACACTTCAGTCATCATGTCTTAGCTTCTGGTAAGTTCACGCATTTTAATAACACACCATCAGAGCGTTTTTTGAACAATTCTTCGTCTATTAATGTATAGTTTAATAGACGTAATTTCATTCTTCTATCACCTCTCCCATCAAGCTCCTTAAAGGATTCTTTAATCTCGTTCATCCAATCCAGCGCGACCCCATTTTCTATACATTGAATTTCGATTTTCCTTGCCCTTCGCTGAATAACGGGCAATATAGTTCCGTATTCGTAAGTAGATTCCCAACTCATCGCCTTTGAATAGCCAGAGGCCAACTGAGCCAACTCGTTGGCCATGTCGTTATACATTCTACTAACACATTGAAGTTCTACTTGGTCGAATTCCTCCAACAATTCTTGGGCGATTTCGTATAAACTTATAATAGAATCACTTTGGCATTTGAAATCGCCAGTCAATTGATGAATCACCAATTGAGAATCGCCCCTGACGATTACATTCTTTACTTTCATATCTACCATCAACTCCAAGCCTACAATTAAGGCTTCGTATTCGGCTTGATTATTAGTACAGATCTTATCTAAGGTGAATGCGAACTTATAGCAAACCCCTAAAGGGTTTATCAAAGCCACCCCTACTCCTGCTCCTTTGGAAGTTTTCGATCCATCAAAGTATAAAACTCATGGTTTTAATTCAAATGAATCAACCTCAAGTTCTATTTCGTTAGGCACATCAAGGCATGGATGGTCGGCCAGAGAATTAACCAAGGCCTGATTTTTAACTGCCTTTTGGGGCACATACCTTATTTCGAATTCTGACAGTACTAAAGTCCAAAGACCCACTCGTTGGTGTAAAATAGGGCGAGAAAACATGTATTTGAATAAATTGACTTTGGAAATTAAATAGACTATCACAGGCCGTAAATAGGCCCTTAATTTTGTACATGTGAAGTATAACGCGAGGCACAACTTCTCGATAGCAGAGTAATTACATTCACATTTGGTTAACCGTCTACTTAAATAATAAATCGCCCTTTCTTCACCAAGTTGGTCTTCTTGTGCGACCATTCCGGCTATCGATTCTTGTTCAGCCGACACGTACAACTTCATTGGCTGTCCTTGGATTGGTGACACCAGCACTGGCGGACTTGTTAAGTATGTTTTCAGGCTCTCAAAAGCCTTTTGATGTTCTTCTTTCCAGACGAATTCGTCTTGATTTTTCAGCTTTAGGAGAGGCGAAAACGTTTTTGTTCGCCCTGCACAATTAGATATAAAGCGTCTTAGAAAATTGATTTGGCCTAAAAACCTTTGCAGTTCCTTTTTATTGCTAGGAGTCTTGGCTTCTAAAATGGCATTCGCTTTATTCTTATCAAGTTCAATCCCTCTTTCATGTACTAGGAATCCGAGGAAATTTCCCGCATTCACGCCAAACGCGCACTTCAAAGGGTTCAATTTTAGTTTATGCTGCCTCATTCGCTCAAATGAACATCGCAGTTGTTCGAAATGATCTTCCTCTTTAACAGATTTGACCACTATATCATCAACATAAACTTCCACAAATTTACCTATCATGTCGTGAAAAATTAGATTCATAGCTCTTTGATAGGTCGCTCCCGCATTTTTTAGTCCAAACGGCATTACTACCCATTCAAAGCATCCTAAAGACCCAGGGCATCTAAAGGCAGTTTTGTGTACATCTTCGTCAGCTATGTAGATTTTATTGTATCCCGAATATCCATCCATAAAAGAGTACATCACATGCCCTGCAGTTGAGTCTACTAGAGAATCTACCGTAGGCATTGGATATTCGTCCTTGGGCGTAGTCAAGTTCAAATTCCTGAAATCTATACATATCCTCAACTTGCCATTCTTTTTTAATACTGGCACTATATTAGATAACCATTCCACATATCTGGTTGTTCCAATAAAACCTGCTTTTAGTAATCGCTCTATCTCTTTTTTGATCTCTGGTAATACATTGGGGGCGAAACGCCTATGAGGCTGCTTATGAGGCTTAAAATTTGATTTAGTCGGCAGCCTATGTTCTACTAAGTTTTTATCCAAACCAGGCATATGTTCATACTTCCAAGCAAAACAATCTTTATACTCTTTTAATAAAGCGATTAATCTGTTACTAACCTCATGAGGGAGCATCGGCTAACAAACGTTGGGCGATCTTCCCCTTCCTCACCAATATTAACCTTGACCAAGGGGCCTTGAGCTTGTGCATATCCTGACTTGGGGATCTTCGTCGCTTCATCATCCATATCGCTCAGAGGAGTTTGCTCTTCCAGACAATCCACTTTATGAACTTCCCAGTCCAAGCTCTGCTCCATCTCGGACACTATTAATTTGTCCCTCAACATCTTTAACGCTGCTTCTTCTTTCTTCACACATTCACATTTTTTATTGAAAGCCATCAATTTGGCTTTGAAGGCCTGAATCTCGGCCTCTTGCCTTTGTTGTTGAAAACTCATTTAAGGTTGTTTGGCTTCTTTTTTGCCAATTACTGGCTCTTCCAAGGCCACTATGTTTGGCCTCATTTGGTTAAACATTTCAGTGAGTGCATCCACTGAAAACGGCTCTTCGCTTCGGGCAGTCATTTGAGTTTCTTCCCCGTCTTGAACCACTCTGACAGGCCCATAATTTCCTTCGTACATGAACCTCTCTACTGAATTTGCTTCTGCTACAAAGGGTCTATGATCTGCTTGCACCACCTCTGCTTCACCTTTGTCATTCCAGAAGACTAAGCATTGATGGAGTGATGAGGGAATACAGCGATTGCCATGGATCCAGTCTCTTCCTAGTAACACGTTGTAGCTGGTGGGGCCGTCTATCACGAAGAAAACAGTAGTCCTGGTGGTTTTTCCTACAGTTATATCCAATGGCATAACTCCTTTTGCTGAAGTTGCCCCCCCGTTAAAACTTGTAAGAATGACTTCTGTTGGGATCATGTCGCTCTCTGTCTTAGCAAATTTCCTCATCATCCTAGCTGGAATGGTGTTTATAGCCGCTCCATTGTCGATAAGTACCTTTACTACTGGTATCCCATTAACCAAGGCTTTGACGTACAACGGTCTTAAATGTTTGGTTAACCTCATAGCCGGTTTGTTGAAGATGACTTTTTCAGCAGCATCTATTTCCACTTCCTATTTATCCTCCGTCGGGCTACTTTTTGGTGATAGATCGACGTGCAGCATGTCGCATTGATCCTTCTTTCTTTGGGTTTTTTCTTTTTCCTTTTCTAGCATCTCTTCCTCGGTTACCCAACCTGTAGGAGGAGGCATTATTCTGGGGGGTGATCCATATTTTTCAGTGTGAGGTACCCTCTTTTTCCTTTTGGGTGTCCCATACAACACATAGAAATCAAATGATCGGCCAGATGGTTCTCCCAACAGGTCTACTTCGCGGACTCCTTCTTGGTGCAGTTGCTTCAACAGGGTATTGCGCGACACTCCTATTTTCCTTTTCTCTACTTCTAAATCGATTTCTTCTTCGATATCTGTCATACCATCATCCTCTTCTTCATTACACATTTCTTTAGATGTTTGGCCTTCCTCGCAGACTAGTACACAAGTTTCTTCCTCACTATCCTCTTTTTCTTTGCTTTTAAATTCGTCGGCCAACAAGTAGTTATTAGCCAGGACAGGAGGTAATGTGCCAAACTGGATAGTTAGAGGTTGGTCAGGATCATCTTCGTCTTTCCTGTTTCGTTCAAACCTTGATCTCCCAGACGAGCTTTCTGGCAAGTCTCCCATTGATTCTCCAGTGCCTGTTTTTTCACTATCTTCGAAAACATTTTCGTTGGCCATTCTGAGCGGTTTGGGTGCTTTAGGGCGTGATTCTCCTTGCTGTTGCCTCATCATCCGCCCGTAATTACGTTGGTAACGCCTTTGTTGAGTTCTAGTCATTTCGTTGAAGGGTACCACTCTTCCTGCATTATACTGGAACGAATGCCATACATTGGGTTGGCGAGGTTGCGGCCTAAACGTTCTTCCTTGACTGGCCGATCTAAACCCCCTTTCTCTAGGTAGTCCTCTGTAAAACGGTACCTTTTGCCCCCTGACAGGCTGAGCGACCGGCATGAAATCAGAGCGATGGTGGAGTGGCTGCGTCATGGGTGGCCCTGTATTTGCTTTCAACTCGTGTTTACATTTGTCGCACAGAACATCTTCACCCTATTTGGGCTCTTTCCCTTTGATGCGTTCAAAAACGCTGGGATGTGGTTTGGATTCTTCTTCATCATCAATCACCAATTTAAACATTGGTAATTTTTTTTTCAAACCAGTTGTTAACATGTTCATTGCCAGTGGCCGTGGGAAAGGATTTTCATCCACTGCCATCTTTTTCTTTTCTTCGAACGTGATTCATCCTGATTCAATAGCATCCTGCAACACATGGCGAAAAACCACACAATAATTAGTCGCATGCGACCATGCATTATGCCATTTATAGTATTTTTACCCTTAATTTGTTCAGGGTCTGGCAATTTGTGCTTGTCGCTCAACTTTATCTGCTTATCCTTATATAACTTGTCGAATATAAGGTCAGCTTTAGTTACGTCGAACGAGAACGTTCGCGCCTTTCTGTTTTCACCCTTTGCAAGTTCATCTTTGCCCACTATTTTTGGCTTAACTAGTATGGGACAATTACATGCTTCTCCTTTTACTAACTCAACCAAACATATTTCTGTTTGGTCATAATAACCATCATCGACAGTATGCACGTTGAAATTCGGGTCTTTATAATAAGTCCCTTTACTGGAATTTTTCATCTGTTCTTCCTCTCTTACCAATCGCTCATACCTAACAACGTTTGCACTAAGTTGGAATAAATCTAGGAATTCCCTATCCTGGAATTTCTTCTTTAAATCAAAGCTTAAACAACTTTGTGCGATTTTAACAAATTCCTTTTCTGGCAAAGGCACAAAGCATTTACTTCTGGCCGTTTTGAACCTTTGTAGGAAATTTTCTGCCCATTCGTTAGGCAATTGACGTAAATTCGCCAAATCGGCCAGTGTAACCTCAGACTCAGTTTTATAAAATTGAGCATGGAATAATTGCTCCATTTGCTGCCAAGTTTGGACGGAGTTTGCTGGCAAATTAATAAACCAAGAAAAAGTTACCCCTGTTAAAGAACTTGGGAACAACCTCAACTTATGGTATTCATTCACCTCACCACTTTGCAACGTGAATCGCCCTACATGTTCTAGTGTAGACACTTCTCCTAGACCAGTGAATAGTGAGAATTCCGGTACTTTATAACCTCTAGGCCATGGATATGCTTGATCTATCCAATCAGGGTATGGCTTGGTATAAATTGGCCTAATAACCGGACGCACTCCAACTGCTATTTGATCCTGCACTATTTCCATAATTTGGTGTCTTAGCACGGCGTTATGGTCATATGGGTTTCCTATTGGTTGATTTACTGGCTGATTCGTGGGAAGCCTGGTAGTTTGCCCTTGATTGGCAATAAAAGTTCCATTATTCGGGCTGTTATGACTGTTAAATTGAGTGCTTAAACCCTCATTCATACGTAAACCATTCTGTCCGTTGTTCGGGACATTATCTTTTACGTTTGTATTACCCCCCAGGTTGGACGTAGTGTTATTATTATTCAAGTTTGAGGTCCCGTTTCCCCCTGGGTTCGAAGTAGAAGGGCCAAAAGGTGGCTCTAGACTTGGGCCGGAGTTTATACCAAGGGAATTATATATGGCGAAGTATGCCCCACGATAGTCCTAGACTGGAAGTGATTATCTATAGGCATAACAGGTTGACACATTTGGCTTACCAACTTATTCATGATTTCATTCAACGTATTCAGTTGTTTAGCCATATTATCAAAATGTCTATTCTCGTTTTGGGTAAACTTCTCCATATTATGAATACTTCGTAAATTTACCTGTTCAACGACATCCTGCGTGAGTTCTCCCAACAATGCACGCATTGTGCGAGGGCTCAATTCTGCCATTGGTTCATAACGGCTGTGACTGCTTTGACTTCGTCCATCTGTTTGTGGAGAATGTTGTTGCTCCTCGTATCGCTCAACTACAGACTGGACTACTCCTTGACTTGCTGGTTCCTTATCGGAATTTTTATGAGGCATGATATCTTTTCTTTTTTGTATCTTCACTTACAAAACACCAACGTCCCACTGGGCGTGCCAAATTGTTTTCGCGCGTTTTCCAACCCGCCAACAATTACAAGAAAAGGATCAGACGATTGTGTAATGAACAAACATCTTGAGACAAAGTCCCAAAAAGGGGTGCATTTACTAGTGAAGTGTTACAATTGGAAAGTAGACAAAACACTTCCAAGGGGCGCAAGCACACGAGTACTGAGAAATGATTAAATTTAAACTAAGGAAATAAAAATTACATATTCTCTTGTCGAGAGTTTTTGATTCGGGGTCCTCTTATACGACTTTACTTCCTTTTATACTTCTTGGGCATCTCTTGGTTGTCGGAACTGCTTGGGACTGCTCCATTACCTTCGTAACTGTCCACTTCTTTGATGAGAAACTGCTTGTTTGGGGAGAAGTTACTTAGTAACTGTTGCAACTACTCTTGCTGTTTCTGGATAGTGGGGGCGTGTCGGGTTTACTTGACAACTGCTTCCGTAACTGTCGAATTGGATAAACTATACCTTTTAGACTTGTCTGATTCTGGGCGACTTGAGGATTTGGGCGACAATGAGGCTATCGCTCAGGGCGATTGTGCAGTACTACATTCGTTCAGCCTCTGGGCGTCCTGCGGTCTTGGGCGATGATACTCCTTTGCTCTCGGGCTTCCAATATTCAGCATTTTTCTCAAGTTTCCAGATTGGGCTTTTCTTCTTGGGCCTTTTAATTGATTTCCATTGGGTCTTTGTCTTGGGTTTCTCAATTGGACTTCTCCCTTTGATTTTGGGCTGCATTTTTAGTGTGTCAACAGACAATTCACGTAAACATCCTGCAGCAAACAACGAGGCTTTCACCTGCATATGATTGCAAAAGGAAGCATTCAGTTGATAATCAAGAAAAAGAGGAGCCAATTAATGTGAGCATGGTAAGGCACATATATATATTCATTGGAGGAGCAATATAAATTATTATAGGGAAAATTAAGAAAAGGATAATATCAAAACAGTAGGATTTATTAAAAATAAAAATCCAAGGAAATGAAGTTGGTTTTCTCTACTATATCTTCCCTTTTCCTCGATATTACAAAATTCAGAAAAAGAAATTAATTACATACGCAAAGATCAACATGGAGTCGTGGCATGAATCGTTATTTCAAATTTCAAAGGCCTGCTTAGAACCACGGTAAAAATGAATCACAATAATAAAATAAAGGGATAATTGCAAAAAAACCCAAACCTTTGAAACCCTAGCAGACTTTTCTCAAACATTTGATTTGTTGCAGTTGTCACCCCTAACATTTTCAAACGTTGTATGTGAGCCCTTTTGGATGATTTTCGTCAAAAATGCCGTCAGTTGACCCCAAAAAATTAATTTTTTTTTTTTTTTATCAAACAAGAATTTCCTAATTATGTTAAATGGTAAATTTATAATACCACTAATAAAATATAATCAAAAAAGGAAAAGGAAAAGGAAAATATTTATCTTCTCCCAAAACCCCCAAAATGGAATTCTTGATTAACCATGAACCATAGATTAATAGGACACTCATTTTTTCGTTCACCACTTCAGTTCGAGAAATCCACTAATGGCATTGCCTTCTGTTGACATATGATTCAATATAGCTTTACTTGTTTTGATTATAACAAACATTACACTTATATTTCTAACAAGTCTTGTTTTTTGTGGTTTTCATGAATAAATTTTCTTCAACACTCAAAGGCTCAAATCATTATCCGTTGAAGAACAAACAATCAAGAGAGATTCGAAGAGAACAAGAAAAAGAAAATATTTTCTTTGAAATATTAGAGTTTTAGAAGTTGTTTATCGAAACTTTATGTAAATGTATACTCATCGATTTTGGCAAATGTATAAAGCTCAAACCATTCCTCATAAATTCATCACTGCATAAAAATGTCTTTAATATGATAATAAGTTTGGAGAAATAAACATTTTTTGACATAAGAATTTATTTTTCAAGAAATAAGTACTTCGTTCGACCGGAGTATAATTCGGTCGATCGGTCTGCTCGATCGACACATAATTCGATCGACCGGTTTGATCGACCAAAGTGTCAGTCGAAACTCCAACGGTTTGAATTTTACAAGGGCTATATTCACACTTCGGTCGATTGAAATTGCTCAACTGAAAGTGACTGTTTCTCAATCTTTTGGTCTATAAATAATCATCTCTTTTTGAATTCATTTCATACAACCCAAAGCAATTAGAAATTTATTTATTGAAAATCATTTTTTTTTTTTTTTTTTTTTTTTTTTATTTATTTTATTACAATATTTTTTTTTTTTTTTTTTTTTTTTTTTTTTTTTTTTTTTAAAATTCTTTTTATTTTGCAAGAAAACTTCCCAGTTTCATCTACTTTCAATTCTTGATAAAATTTCGGTGGGGGGGGGGGGTGCAACACTTATATTGAAAGTGTAAATCTCTCTTCACTATTAACTTATATTATTTGTTAAGAGAGATTATATATGAAAACTTTGATATAAAGATACAAACTATTTCATTTATCCATCATTCATCACAGTTTACTTACTACATAAAACTATGAGTTTTACTATTTGCTATCTATTGAGTGTCTCGAACTCCTAAACACTTGATTGATGATCTATTTTTGTTTAAGGGAATTTTTTATTTTAAAAGTTATTATTTTACATTTTTGTGGTTTCGAGAGCCTTTGGAAAACTCGATTGTTGTTAAGAATATGTGCTCTTTGTTGTAGTCCCATAAGGATAGTGCTACTTTGTTGTAACATCACTTATGGATTTGTACTCTTTGTTTGTAAATTACGCATTTGACCTTACTCGCGACGGAGATTTGGTACTGGGGACGTAGACACATTGTTATTGAACACCATTAAATTTGTTTGTTACCTTTACATTATTGTAGTTTACTTTAAATTGCTATTTATATATTGTCATATTCATACTTGAATTAAGGTGTCAAATTTTAATTGACTTCTCTATTATATTTTTAAATAAAAAAAAAACTTGTTAATTAAAATAAGTTTAAGACTAATTGTCGAAACATTTTCAAAAAGGTCAAGTTCAATCATCCCCCCACTTGGTTAGTTATTCTTGGAGTATCACCTTCTCCTTCTCCACATGTTTCGCTTTTATTATTATTCCGGAGTATACGAAACTCGGCAGCCATGGTCTCGCCTTCATTATTTCGCCGTCCCAGAATTTCAAATCGGCTCTTCCCAGACAGTATCCTGTCATCTCATCTCCCGCTTGGGAAAATTATTCAAACCATCTGTTTGCAATTGAATTCGACACTGTTCAATATTTTGAGTTCGGAGATATTAATGATAATCATGTCGGTATCGACATCAACAGTATGGAGTCCAAAACCTAACTCCACGTATCACCAAAATGTTTAACCAGGCCGCTTGCTCACAAAGAACCAAAATCGGACAAAATTTATAGGGGGTGGGGGTTTTGGGAGAAGATAAACATTATTTTCCTTTTCCTTTTCCTTTTTTGATTTTTTTTAATTATATTTTATATGGTAATATTATAAAGTTATCATTGTACTCTCATTTAATTGATCAAAAATGGTCGCATTTTAATTTTTTGGGTCAACTGATGACATTTTTTTACGGAAACCATCCAAAAGGGTCTCACCTACAATGTTTGAAAATGTTAGGGGTGACGGTAGTAACAAATCAAAAATTTGAGAAAAGTCTGCTAGCGTTTCAAAGGTTTGAGACTTTTGTTGCAATTATCCCTAAAATAAACTTCAAATTTTGCTTAAGTAACCTAACCACATGCTAATGGATTCTTACATATAACATTTGTCAAAAATCTGAATACATGGATCAAAATCTAAAATCACTACAAAGTTTCCAATTTCAAACAGATTACACTTAAAATCTTACCTCATTAGTATCACCAGAAACCAAACTCGATAGCACAATGTACCATATATCAGCAACATCTTTTGCAAAATCCGCCCAGCAACCAAACAAAATCAAAGCCATCAATCTTTCTTCAACATCTCCGGTATCAAAAACTACCTTCACTCTTCTCAACAATTCCATGAAATTCTTCAATTTACCCTTGCTCAAAATCCTACAATGATCATCATTAACCTCATTTTCCCCTTTCAATAATTGCATACACCCATTTTCAGACCTAAAATAAAGATCACCGCACAAGATTTATATCTCAAATCTTCAGAGACAGATCAAATAATATTCATTTACTCTATTAATGTATTGCAGTTTGAACCATTGGTAGTTTAAAGTATTTTTAAAAAGACCATGCTAGAGCAACCAAAACTTCTACATAATTTTTTACCTAAGGGCCAAGTGGCGGCCCCCTATTGGAGGGAGCGCCTGGCCCACCGGCACCCCTCCAATAGGGGGCCGCCAATAGGGGGCCGCCACTTGGCCCTTAAGTAAAAGATTATGTAGAAGTTTTGGTACATATAGATTAATCCTTTTTAAAATCAAGAATAATGTTAGGTGTGTATCATTTGGTTGACATCTTTGTGTACACTCCATTGGAGTTCAAAAAGCATTGGGCTGGAAAGTGTGTTTGTTTTCAAAACCATCCACTCATGTGTCGCTAGTCGCTACGTAGCACAATGTAAAAAAATGTCATGTAGTATGATAGTCAAATCAATTTATAAAAAGTTGTCACCTCATAATAGTTTCAAACTTGATGTACATGTAGCAAGATTGATCTTAATTTAGGTAGTAATTTTTCTAAAACTCTAGACTCTAATCCTAATAAATCAAGAATGGCTCCTATCTTTTTATCTGTAGCCTCACATCAAATTGTTGCCTTTCAGACGTTAGTACATATTAATTTTTGTAATTTGGATTTTCTATGAATCGAAAAGTTTAAGCTAGGTTGCGATTTAAGTTGATGAGTCAAATCGTTCATTATTTGTAATTTGATTTTTTATTTTTTCTTGCATTGTTACAAACTTAAGTGATTTTTCATTTTTTTTTTTTTTTTTTTGTAGTGATTGATAATTGAACATGATAAATTCATAACTTGGACTGTGGTCTACCTTTTTATTGTCTTAAATTTGTGGCTCTCTTTTGAAATATAATTTTTCCTTTTTTTTTTTCCAAACGGAGCGAGTTCACGAGATCAATACGTGGACTCCAATTTCTTGATACTTTATAGGTATGTATCTAATTAGATTTTTTTTTTTTTTTAGTTCATTTTAATAGTATCAGAATTTAAGTATTGTTCATAATTAAATTATAAACTTGAGCATATCTCACTTATGGGTCGAATAAGATTTATGAGGAAAAAATAAATTCTCCTCAAACTAGCCATGTCAACGAGAAAAAAAATGAGGTTAGGCCTGAGCTTTCGGCTCGAGCCTTAGTGGGCCGAACCCCGAGCCGAGCCAGCTTGGTTTTTTTTTTTTTTTATTGCAGCTAGTGTCGTCTAATCCTCAGTTTTCTTCTTGTCCATCATTCTACTTTTCAGATTTTGTCAATTTTTATTTAACTCTTCCTTCAATTAATATTTGATGGTCCCTTTTCCTCCTTTTGTTTCATATAGGGATTGATCTAAAAGGTTTGGATTATTGAAGATTTTGAATTCAAGTCAATTATCTACTAAATGATTCACACACGAAAAGTTTACATAAAGAAGAAAGCTTAATGAAAACTATGTAGAAACTAACAAAATGGTAAGATTTACTAAAAGTTATTACTTTCACTTTTTACCTTTTGCACATAACGTTAAAATATTGATGGTTAATAGCATCAATTCAATAGCTGCTAGGCCTGCTTGCAACAGAGCTAATTTTTAGATTACTTTTAATTTCGAGTCGATGAGTTTTTTGGCCATTCCTGCCTCAAATTGTAATTTTGTTTCTAGTGCTTTAATTCCCTCTTATTTTCGTGGTTTTTAGCCTCCATTATTTTCCCTAAAGATTTCTTAGCTGAATCTTCTCCATTACACAGATGTTGCTGAGTAGTATCGTGTTAGTTATATCTATTAAAAATGACCTATATGAAAATGTTTATTAAACGTATATAAGAAAAAATATGTTATTGATATAATCGAACCGGAACCAACAATTTGGGTTTGAGTTTGGTTCCAATAATTACAAGAACATGAATGATTTCATTTACGAAATACCCAAAGTATAATGAATGGTTTTGGGTATTGAAATACCTAGACTAACCACTCAATGCCCCAGCTTAAATTCAGTGCAGCTTGAATTTTAAACGATTCTGATTTCTAGAACCAGAATTGATCGAAATAGAGAATTAATTCTAACTTAATTACTTTTTAATGAATTATATTTATTGGTTGATTTGGTAAATGATTTTTATCAGACAATATTTTGTGTGAAGATTAAACTTTTCTTTTGCATTGAGCGAGGCTTATATTTAATGTGGCCTAATTTTTATTTTTATTTCTATGAATTCCTCAAAATAATTTTCTTTTTAATTTTGAAATTACTTGTCAGAAATATATATACTTTATATATGTTTGTGTATAATTAAATAAAAATAAAATTAAGCTTATGTTCGATTCGTGTTTATAAATACTCAAAACTACTTTTTATTAAGACATTTTAAAGAACTTTTTATTTAATACTCATTTCTACATATTTATGATTCAAACCATTTATGTTCACTTAGCTATATAATAATATGGGTAATTGACGCAAAACGTCCCTACCTATGACGGTGGTTGTGGAAAACATCCATACGTTCGATTTTTTGGTGCAGAATATCCCTACCTTTGCATTTTCTTGCGCAAAACGTCATTTTGACCAATTTTTAACGTAAAATGACCATTATACCCTCTTATATAAATAAAACAAAAAAGAAAAGAAAAGAAAAATAAAGAATGAATTGCAATCTAGTCCAAAACATTTTAAAAAGTGCAAATCAATCCAAATAAATTATTAAAATATTAAAAATAATCAAAAATAAAAATAACAACTTTTCTCTCATATCCCTCTTCTCCACTCCGTCAGCCTCTTCCCACCACCACTGAAAATCAGACTACCATACCAACGCCTCACACCATCTACAATCCCACACAAGCAACAACCCAAAAAACCAAAATCTAATCAAAATTTGGCTCCAAAAACGAGGGCTGCTCAAGGTTTGCCTCTAATTTACTGCCATATCGATGACATTCCCGGTCGTCGCCCACCACCATCAAGTTCCCCTCATCAGGGCGACAAATTCAATGGACCAATTTCAACCAAAACAGGTGGTCCCCCTCCATTAGTGCACCAAACGACGTCTGAAATCGATTTTTTCGTTGGCGGAGTCGCGAGCTTCGCGACAGGAGAGTTTTCAAATAGAAATTGAGCGACCTTGAGAGATGATATGGATGAATTGCAACCATGTACAGTTCGTCCGGATGTGGGGAAAGGTGTCAGTAGGTGTCCGCGACTATAAGTGTGAGCACCGGCGTCGAAAATCGCATTCTTCTCAGTTAAGTTCGCTGCTGTCGCGACTGGAAGGGAAATTTCTGCAAAATTAAGCTGATGTGGAGTATTTTGTAGCGAATTGTTGGCATGGTTAGGTTCGTCTAGGGATGTGCAGTCAGCTAGGGGTGGGTTCCAACCATGGCGTTGACCGGAATTTTGATTTCCGACCGTTTGCATTTTTTCTGGCAGTTTTTTTTTTTTTGCTCGATTTCTGGTAGTCAAATTTTGGAGCCAAATTTTGATCAGATTTTAGTTTTTTGGATTGTTGCTTGTGTGGGATTGTAGATGGTGTGAGGCGCTGGTATGGTAGTCTGATTTTCGGTGGTGGTGAGAGGAGGCTGACAGAGTGGATGAGAGGGATAGGAGAGAAAAGTTTTTATTTTTATTTTTGATTATTTTTAATATTTTTATAATTAATTTGGATTGATTTGCACTTTTTAAAATGTTTTGGACTAGATTGCAATTTATTTTTTATTTTTCTTTTCTTTTCTTTTTTGTTTTATTTATATAAGAGGGTATAATGATCATTTTATGTTAAAAATTGGTCAAAATGACGTTTTGCGCAAGAAAATGTAAAGGTAGGGACGTTCTGCACCAAAAAATCGAACATAGGGACGTTTTCCACAACAATCGTCATAGGTAGGGACGTTTTGCGCCAATTACCCTAATAATATTTAACAACATACATAATTTGATCTTGAATTTACAAAAAAATATATATTATTTAAATATTAAAATACTTTTATGATATATCACTTGCCAAATCTAAACTTGTTTATTTTGTTTGGGAATTAAGATACTCAAACATGGAGTTTTGCCAGGAAAAGTTGACAGAGCTGATGTGGCGAGATGTGATTCATCTATTTTTTTTTTCCATCTTCCAATGAATGAATGCACGCCAAGTGTTGTCTGTCAACATCTCCTTCCAAAACTCTCTGTTTGAGTTAGCACGATCCTTTGTTTGGAGCTTATACACAGCTATAGACTTGTAGTATAAACTCATATCTACAGTACAAACTCTACAAACAGATATCGTTATAATAAAATATGCTATCTAATAACATCACTATTTTTCTACATAGAAATGCAAATGCGCAGTAGAATTACAAATATTTTTAAATTCAAGACAAGAGTTAATGTAATCTACACAAAGGAAATGAAAACTGCAATTACATAGACCATGGACAAAGCAGAAGTCATCATTAATGTAAAGGGAAAAAACTGCAGTTAAAATACGGAAGCTTATTTGATAAGACAATAGTAAAAAACTGAAGTTATTTAAAAAGAAAAACCCGTCACATACTTGACGAAATTAAGTTCTCTCTCTCTTTGCATAGAAAGAAAGAGCAGCAATGCAGGCAGCCGAAGGCACCTCAAAAGCAGCATAGACGGCAAAAGGTACACCAAGGCAGCTCACAGACAAATGCCCTTTTTCTCTTGCTGGGTGGAGGGGTTTCATTTCTTCCAATTCAGTTCCAACAAAGAGAATAAACACTGAACAAACATCTAGTTACAGTTTCCTTTACCTCCTACTTTTGATTTCTAGGGAAATATTCCGGTCTCCAAGTCTAGATACCGGGATTTTTACTCATGAAAGTACCATATTTACAGCGATAGATAGTCTTTTATGAGTAATTCAATGAGTTTCAACCAAACCGAAGCTGTAAGTGACTTATTATAGATGTCATCCCCAACTCCATCACGCATGAATCATTTGCATATTCTGCAGAGACAAAATCATTTGATTCAGGAAGTGAGGAGCATTGCAAACAACATGAACGCAAGTCTTTCGTACATATGTGAAATAAGATGGTGGAAAATCAAACATATACTTCGGCGTCCTGCCTTTCAAAAGGACAAGAAATAACAATGATGCCAAAAAAAAATTCGTTATTAGAGATGTACTCTTAATATTGAATATATGGGGCAAAGTAGCAGATTAAAATTTTTTTGTCATGGTGGCCAAGGGCAGTGTTGGTAACTGCATGAAGTAGCAGAGAGTAGCATTAAACAAGCACCAGCACACAGAGAATTACAGCCTTTTGGTCCAGGTTGATTGGTTGGATAGGTTCAGCATTATGATAGAGATAAGATGTTTCATTGCAGCTTCATTCTCAATTTACATGAGAAAATAAAACAGAAATAAGACATCAGTTAAACATAATTTTTACTTTCAGCACTCTAACAAGGGTAAAAATGTTACTAGGAAACAAGGCGTAATCACATGAAACTCTCGGAAAGCCAGATTAGCATATCATCATCATATATTTATAAAAAGGCACTAGGGGACTACAACTGCAGAGGAGAAAGAACTCGAGTTTTAGAATTTATCTTCTTGAGAAACTTGCTCCATGAAAATTAGAAGATGTCCTTATTAAGATAAATAGACTCTCGTAATCTACTTACCAAACTTGGAGTGCTTCTCCCTTTTAGTGTCTTGGATGCTGCATCTGCAAAAGCCTGTGCTGCTTCAGCATCAGCCTCTGCTGCCTCTGCCTCTCGCGCTGCCTCTTCAGCTTCAGCCATTGCAGCTTCTGCTTCAGCAACTGCTTGAGCAGCAGCAGCAGCAGCTTCTTCTGGAGTCATGCTCCTCATCTTGGCTAACTCTAAATCGATCTGAGATTTTGCGAGATCACTGACATCATCACAATCAGTTCTCAGAGAAATGCCCTGCCTTCTGCCAGCTATAGAAATAGAAGGGTTCCTTCTTCTCTCAGATAATGAAGCAGTTGGAGCTATTCTATATTTCCGTTTCATCTGCAGAAGATGAGCAGACTCAAAGTCAAAGAAGTACTTGAAATTCTCACAGAAATTAAAATAAAGGATTCAGAAAAAATAATTTTCAATCCTCTGCAGCTTTAAAACAGGGAAAAGTAACCCACAATAATCGCTCAGTTAGGAAATGTGATGAAAGGCAAAAACCACCTTAATAAGTTTCCCGTTTGCAGCCAAATGCTTCAATTTAGCAGATAATATCCTTTTAAAGTTTGGAGGTGCCCAGTATTGGTCCTACAAAAAAAAAATGCTGTGAGATTGGGAGATAGCCAATGAAGAGCTTAATTTATTAGTTACAAACAATGTCAAGTCTTCAGAAAAAACTGTATGATTAGAAGATAGCCAAAGAAGAGCTTGATTTATTAGGTACGAACAATGTCAAGTTTTCTGATTGGTGATATTCTACGCCATATAATATTTAATGAAAGGACCTTTGTATGCAAGTCTTCGGTGTTCAATACTCTCAATGAGACAGCATATATTATGGTTTTTAGAAATCCTTTCATCAACTTAACATTTTAAAGCACCATATGGAACCTAGCTCAGATAACCAAGTGTAACATTCTTTTGAAAAGATTCATCTACTCCACTAGATTATTTGCTACATACTATTATTCTTAGTAAAAAGTACTGTCAAAAGTTGATAAAAGTTCAGCAATTGTAATTGCCACTCTAAACTGGGGCTACAACACAAAGTAGCTTAGAGTAATAGTCTGAGATTGTTATGGGAGTACCTTAACAATAAAGTGATAATAATTAAAGGACAAAAGGTGGAACTCTAACTTTTGAAGGCGCCAAAACAAGTTTTGAAGCCTTTCTCGACCAACACTACCATCTAATACAATAAAGCTCATTACTTCGTTATCATCTAATTTTTGCAAATATGCGAGTTTTTAGAGCAAGAAACATTGATATTGGTCTCACAAATTCAAAAATACAAGTACTTAAACTTTCAGGACAAATTTAGTGCAACAGGAAAACAATAGATCATGTTTCGACTCATACATGAACATTTTACTCACCTGAAACATATTGTGTTTCAATGGCAAAATGCAGTTCATAATATCATTGTTGTGATCTAAAGGCCATTACCAACTAGTATGCACCGACACCCTCCCAAGGCCGGCGACTGTTGGACATTGACACATCGCTAACATCTATCAAATTTGTCAAGTGGCATGTCCAAATTATTTTATTCGGAATGGATCGACCCATTTCCATCGGACGCCCACAAGACAACCAGCATGTCGAAAACGCGAGGTGACATGTCCAAATTATTTCTTAGTTAGTTGAATATATCACCGATGTGTTGTCAAACATGCTAGGAGGTAGACCGACACATTGTCTACACGTGTTGGCATTATTTTATTTTATTTTTATTTTATGTCATTGGACATGTCGCCGATACACTAAAAGATACATTACCGACATGCTCGGAGATACATCGTCGACATGTTAGAATTAGAAAAAATCAAAATTAAATTATAATATAGAAACAATAAATAAAAAATTATTTTAATCAAAAGTCGAAGACGTTAGCCACTTTTTAAAAAATTGTGTCGACGTGTCCGTGTGTGTGTCTGTGTCTGACACTTGAGTCCATATCGATTATTCCTAGTTTACTATGATGCACGATAGTCCTATTTGTGTTGCATGTCCGTGCCCGACACATCTCGTATCTGTCATCGACATTTCTCGAATACTTTAGGTCATATATTATATAAATTATTCCTTTCCCAACTGTGCAATATCTAACTTGACTTAAAAGTTATTTTAATATAACGAATAGACTCTCAACTAATTTCATGAAAAAATCAAAACTAAGAAAAGAGATAAAAAGTATAAACAATAAGATAGAATATATAATCTACAAATTTTTAACGAATTTAATGTGCGCTCAACGTGTTCATGTCCTGCATTTCTAAAAAATCACGTGTTAACAAGTCTGTGACTGTGCATTATAGCTAGATTACGAATGGACAATACCACCCTTCTCAAAATGATCCAATATGTAGCCAACGTATTATGGGTGAGTGAATATAATGTCATTCATAGTGCAAAGTTACATATGAAAGATTAATTTCACACCATATCCTTGGGACATATTGCATCACCCCCAAAATACTTAAAGAAGATGTGCAGCTAGTAGACAAGCTTTTAACACTTCATAAACTCTCAACATCCTATTCCCTTAATACAAAAGCAGAGGTAGAGAATCACTACCTCTATGTAGGTAGCTATAGTGGTCTTGTTAGAACCACCAGGTTCCCTCAAGTTGTTTAAAGCTTCTATAATAAGATTGTCCAACCTACAACAGAATAAACATCAATCATGCGCAATTCACACAGAATGAACATGAGATACCATTGAGATATTATTCACTGCCATCTATTCAGGTTTAGGAATATCACGATACTGCCGGAGTATTAAAAACAACCTGATCTTGATTATTCGAGAGCAGTGACTAAAAGTATGTAAACTTTAAATATTGTCAGATAGGTTATATGATTTCCATTAACTAAAAATGCTATTACCACCTCTGCACATGCCTAGAGATAATGTACCGATATTGATGCTAGAGATGTGTGTGTGTGTAGAATAAATGCATCGTGTACATGTCTTATCTTTCTAAATGTTGAATTGGAAGTGATGGCTACTTAGCATGAAAAATATTTAAAAAGAAAAAGTGCCAAACTTGTGCATAGTATGTCTAACCTCATAATAGATCTTTTTGGGCCATTGACTGGTGATGTAGAATCATCAATTTCCTCGTCGCTTTGAGATACACTCTCGCCGTGTTTTGGTGCCTGATGCATCCTCTTGAGTGCTAATCTAGCCCTCTCACGAGATCCCCATCCATTCGCCATCACACTCATGTTTCTCCACTTATCCTACCAAAAAATTATGACAGCTAACCTATAATCCAACAGCTATTAACATTTGCAAAGGACCAATATAATTGAGATACAATCTATACCTTGAGATCAACATTGGATCTTGAACACAAAACTCCACTGAATTCTGGGTCTTTAAGAATTGTACGCCACTTTCCAGGGCCATGCTTAAGGACTCCAGCTTTAAGAGCCGCTTCTTCCTCTGCAGTCCACTTTTGCTTAGGTGCACCCATTAATCAACACAGCGACAGCGCGGATAAATTCTACCTCCTAAACAGTAATCACCTGCACCAGAAACTTGCCATAGCAAAAGAAATTTTCAAATTCAGACACAATAAATTTTAAGCATTAAAGGGACTACGCTTTTCTAGAATTCACTAATCAGACTCAATCCACCAAAAGAAATTGATCAAATTAATAGATCCATTCAAACCTAGTAACAAAATAAAAATTTAAAATTTCATTTCGCTTATCTAAATTATCTAATCTGAATTCCGGTCATGTTCTCTTGCTTTAATTTAAATTATCAAGAATTCAAATTGATTTCGTGAGGTTTATCATTTACAAAGGAGGTGTAATTTATGCCGCAGAAAATTGAAACCCTAACCTTATCCCATCATAGCAATAAGAAATTTCTTATAATTCACGTCAGCAATCAATTGGAAACAGAGATTGAATGAAGAGATAGATGTAGAATTACCGGATACGAGCAGATTGACAATTATTCCTTCGATTTTCAGAATTGAAAAGCCCCTTTCATCAAATCCCTAATTTCTTTAGATATGCAAGCCGGGCATTTGTAAAAGGGTAATTATATTACCCCTGCACAATTTATTAATTGCACCACATTTTTTTAATATTTTTCTTGTCTCTTCTGTATAAAAAATGGCTATGAAACGGAAGTTACTGTTTTTGACAGAAATTCTTGTTCTAAAGCTGTTAAGTAGCAATTAAGGCAGTCTGTTTAAATTGTTAATTAGTTAAGTTAATGAGTTAACATGGGAGTGACACGTGTAGTTTTATAGGTTATTAATTGGTTCTTTTATAAATGGGAATGGTGAGTTAACCACGTGATAGAATTGAAAGGGTGTCAAATTATTCTTTACTATTTCAATGCATTGATTTTGGGGATATTTGCTATGAAACGGATCAGATAGAAAATCTTGTTCAATTTTTTCCAACGTTAACTTTGACGGATTCCGTAAAGTAGCAATTAATCCACCATTTGTGCCCATTTACGTACTGCCTGGTGGAATTCCATTATAAGTGCCAATTATGTAACCGTTATTGATCATTGGCCATTTTTGTCTGTTTGAATTCCATTACTTGATAAGTCAGAATTTTGTAGAAAAACAGTGGGTTGATACCTACAGTGTAAAAGCATCGACTACACTTTGTGTCGGAAGTATCAAACCAGAGAACAGTACCAGATCTGAAACCCTTTTCCCTTTTGATGTAAACAAGATATTAATAAATTTTGCGTCGGCAATTTGAGATAAAATGAAGAGAAATCAGAGAAACAGTTTGCTCAAGACTTTTTGTATGGTTGTGATAATGGAGTGGGGTGTTATAAATGATAAATCTTTTGTCTTTTGTTTGTTGGCTCAACGTTGTTTCCATTTTTCTCTATCCACGGAAGAAATAAAATAGGAAAAGATAGCTCTCTCTCTCTCTCTCTCTCTCTCTCATGGATCAGCAGATTCTCGAGTGTCTGTTGTGTGTGTGAGAGAGAGGATTTGGGATCAGAATGCTTTACAAGTCAATCTTTCGGAGGCCATTATATTCATTAATTACCTTTGTTGGCTCTAATTTAAATTTTTGTTTATAGTATAAGTCTATCTATGTATTATATATGGTTTTTCATGTTTTTCCCGTGCTGTCTCTCTGAAATCAAATGTGGTGAAGCAGTGCAGTGTTTTATGTTCGTTCATGTTTATCCGTCATCTGTCTCTCTCAAATCAGGTGTGGTGAAGCAGTGCAGTGGTGCAAAGGTTCGAAGGTACATTAAAAAGGCCAGTCTTACTGCCTTTTGTGTGTTTAAATCATATATGTAGTCTCACTGATGCTTTATTTATTTGATTTTTTGTCCCCATCTGTCTGAATAGATTTGTTTATCGTCAACACTTTCCTAGCTCAATTTGTTCCCACTCACAAAAATTTAGAATATTCAAATGCCTTATTGCTGCAATTTATCATCTCTATACTAACTGTCACACACACTAGTGGAGGAAATTGGAATTTGAGAACCTCTTCTTCACTGAAAATGTTTTTACTTAATAAAAGCAATTGTGCGGAAAAGCTGTAATTATTATTTATTAAGAAATAATTTGGTTGATTGTCGAAAATCAAATGTTACTAGAGGATTGTACATAGATATAAAGAGAGAAATGGTCTACTAAGTACCACTAACATGACACATCTATTCATTGATTGATAAGGTTAAGGTGGATCTCAAAATTTAAATTAAATTTGTTATAGACCAATTGATCGATGTGCCATATTATCTGTGCTTAACATAAGCTAAGCACCTGTACTTTATAAATAATTTCTCTCTATATATATAACTATAGTTTTCATATATATAGGGAGAGAGACACACATACCCCAACCGGATTCCTTTTTGTTGTTTTCCATTTCTTGCACTAATCAGTTGCATATTAGTGTAGAACACACACACACACACACACACACACACACACACACACACACACACACACACACAAATATGTACTTAGTAGCCCCCCGAGGCACATCCCAACTGGCAAAGGAAGGAGCTCTTAGTTGCGGCAGTTCAGAGGTCGCGGGTTCGATTCTTGGGGCTCTTGGAAGGCAAGCTCTCTCTTGGAAGGCAGGATTTATCCTGGAAGGCAAGAGTTCTCCTGGAAGGCAATGTGCAACATATGTTGACTCGCTCGGCACTTTGGCAGATCAGTTGAGGGGCTCTTGGACCCTGGCTAGTTTGGGGCACATCCCGCGATTTACCGGTCTGCGTCTTGAGGGGCCAAGGCGTAGACTCCAGGATTAGTTGCTGAAAGTAGACACCTGGGTATCAAAAAAAAAATATATGTACTTAGTATTTGTAAGAATTTTCATTTTAGCTGTGATTTTTGGTCACAAGCATATAAATTTTTTTAAATAAAAAAAGTCATTATGACCTGGATGGATAACTTTGAATTAGTAGAAAGTAAAATGATATAAATTGTTTATTCATGTTTCTGCCTAGATAGTATTTACCCTATAGCTTTGAACGCCAAAAAGAAAATTTATATTTTAGAGAAATACATATGTATAAAGTATAGTCGTAATTGTAAAACATTGTAACGTTTTTAATATCAATATATTATTTTATTGTAAAAGTTATGAATCCATGCTTTTTAGCCTCAGGTGTTTTTCCTTCAGCCTCATTGGGAATGGATTCTCAACCAATGAATTATGAGTACACGGATCGATGAAGTTGCATAGGGAATTTGATGTCCCACCTAGAAATTAACAATAAAAAACTAAAAAAACATAACATCCAAATTAAAAATTAGTAGAGAAATATTTTAAAATAATTATAGAGAAATAGGTGATGGTTGCTTGGAATAGGGAATTAAGTTTGACAAATAGTTACTAAAACATTTTTTGTATATATTGCAAAAGCCAGGGGTAAGCAAACCACGGTATGTATCTTACAATTTCAATTTAAAATTGATGTCTAATTTAATTTACAATTTAACACAATTCAAATTAAAATTATTATATTCAACGCATTTAAAGTGCTAGAGCATGTGTTGAACTGGACGATAATACTAGAAAACTAGCTACTACCGTGTTTGGTGAAGTAGCAGAACATGCACTTGGTTGTTCAGCTGTTGAATTGATGGAACATGCTGGAGATGTATCTCTTCAATTTTTCTTCAATACTTGACTTTCATTATAACGAGTTATTTAAAATATAATTGGGTTTTATATTAATTATGTAAACCTATTCAAAATTTGTTTTGTAGGAAAATCAACTATATGTTAAAAGCGTTGCAGAAAAATTAACCAAAAAAATTTGGATCATTCAACTTTTTGTAGATTAAGAGAAGCTGAAGGAGAAAAAATATAGGCATTTCAATGTCCTCTCTATTGAAGCAGTGCAAGATGAGAAAAATGTTGAATCGTCATCTTCGAATCAAAATTATATCAAACACCTTTCATAAAATTATGACCTATGGTTATTTATAGGATCATTCTATAGATTCTATTAATGTTCATTTCTAAATATATCACAATGTGTAATTCTTTCTCAATTACACAAATATTACATCATTAGTTCTTTAATTACCCAAAACAATTACATCTTCATTAATAAGAAATTTATTCTTAACCAAATAAACTAAAGATGAACTAAGCAAACGTGTATTGCAAGTTGCTTACACCTAGTTTACTTAAATATCCTAAAGTGAAATTACGTAATTAATATATAATTATTCTAAAATAAATTATAGTTCCACCACAAATAAAAACCTAATCAAGAAAACTAAAGGGGATTATTTACTCCAAGCTTGTCTTAAATTTATGAATAAATTTCTTCTCTTAATTTCTGTTCAAGCCGGATTCAATCCCAAATATTCAATTAAGATTCAATCGCCAGCCAAAGATTACAATTCAGATTCAATCATAAATTAAAATTCAGTTACAACAGTAAATTAATCTTTCATCCCAATCAAGAAATTTACAGCACAAGTTAGCAGCAGTAATTTTGCATCCCAAATCTTAGAATGTAAAATAACAAAACCCAGGAAAATCTACATACCTACTGAATCAAATGATCTAATTAAATAGGGCGGAAAGGGTTGAGAAACACGATGAGTAATATTGAGAGGATGAGTACACCACAAATTGTATTTTGTTTTGGTTTTTTTAGTTTATATTGTATTAGGAGTATAATTATAAAATTGTTGTGCTGCATTTATTAAAAATATATTTTAAGTGTGGTGTGATTATAATGTTGTGTAGGAATTAAATTTTATTGTGGTAATATAATTACCCTTTGAAAAACGGTTTCACGTGTGAAGTCCGTGGATTGAAGGGAAAAAAAAAAGTTATTTTCATCTATGATTTTTATATATTCATCCACATTTTAAAAAAAAAAAAAAAAAAAAAAAATATATATATATATATATATATATATATATATATATATATATATATATATTATAACATGATATTTTTCTATTGGAGAACAACCTGATGTGAAACTTTTAAATTTTAACCATTTAAGTTTTCAAGCTAACATAGTTAATTATTTAAAATTATGGACTTATTTTACATTACGTAATTGGACTGAGTGAGACGTTGATTTGTTGATTGTATTTAATTATTTATATTAATTGTATGTATAGGTTCCTGTTATAGTTTTTGACTTTTTTGTGATTTCAAAAAACTTGCTTTCATTTGATATTTTTTGTAAAATTATTTTTAAAAAAAAACAGGTGGATCTCTGTTCAACCTTTTGACCCTTGACCTTTACTCTTTTACGGATCGATTTTTAAAATATTGGTTTTTATGTATAAAATGTGTTCATGTGTAGTTGTTGTCTGAATTATAGAGTTGTTCTCCATATGTTCATATTGGAATGTTTATTAAAAGTAGTTAATGGTACATTTAAGGGAGAAAATAAAAAGAATGTATGTAGAAAAAATTAATTTTGAGATCTGTACCTGAGCTTCACAGACTCCGGGTGGACAAATATAACAAATCTAAACACAAAATCCACCAAAAAATAATAATAACTCATTGAGTTCCTTCAATATCCATTTTGACGTTATAAATTTACCATTTTAATCGTAAAAACTAAAAAAATGAAATTGAGAGAAATTGGTGTAAGTATGGGGGTTTAGGGTGGGTAGAAAAGAAAAATTAAAGATTATAATTTTATGTTTAATAATTTAAAATAAAAACTGAAGAGAAATGAAATTGAGAGAAATTAGTGTAAGTATATGAGTTGAGAGTTGGTAGAAAAAAAATTAACAATTATGATTTTACGTTTAATAACTTAAGATAATCTGTATATTTAAACTTAATCGACAATATATTTATTATTATCACATTTTAAGTTTTTTCAAAAAAAAAATAATAATTTAAATCGATTCAAATGGATATTCATATCGTGAAATATCGAATTAAACGTTGTAAGAAAAATAAAGTTCGAAAAAAAGACATTGGAATGTGGTTGAAATTGAAAAGAAACATAAACAATCATGACTTTACATTTCACAATTAATGTAAAATTATTTTTGATATTTAAAATTTATCGACTATATATTTATCTAAGCCGCACTTCAAGATTTTCAACAAGTTTTAAATCGTTTAAAACACATATTTGTAACTTAAAATACTGAATCAAACGTACAAGAAAATCGGCTTAATTTAAGATAAAAATTGAAGAAAAATAAAATTGAGAGAAATTAGTGTGAGTACGGGGGGTTGAGGGTGGGTAGAAAAGAAAAATTGATTTTACGTTTAATAATTTAAGATAATTTTTATATTTAAACTTAATCGACAATATATTTATTATCATTACATCGTAAGTTTTTTTAATAAAAAATTAAATCGATTCAAATGGATATTTATATCGCGAAATATCGAATCAAACGTTGTAGGAAAAATAAAGTTCGAAAAAATGGCATTGAGATGAGGTTGAGATTGAAAATAAACATAAACAATCATGACTTTACGTTTCACAATTAATGTAAAATTATTTTTGATATTTAAAATTTATCGACCATATATTTATTATCGCCGCACTTCAATATTTTCAACAATTTTTAAATCGCTTAAAACGTATATTTGTAACCTAAAATACTAGGAAAAAAAACCGTAGACGGCTTAGTCGAACCAAGCCAAGCCAAAAGCCATTCGGCTTCGCTCATAGCTTGTGAACAGTAAATGACATCCCACTCTTTTATATATAGTTAGATTAGATTAGATATTACGTTTTTAACTTCAAGTAAATTTACTTAATAGACAAAAATAAAATAAAGTAAAATACATCCTTTTAAATTATACACTTCGGGGTAGAATGGTCATCACTTTATATATCTATACATTCATGGAAAGACTTTGAGGGTGCTTGGTGGAGATTAAAATTAGATTCTTAGTAGATTGTGATAAAAGTTTTTGAAATGTGTGGTTGAAAAGTCGTGAGACCCATAAAAGATGTGGTTAATATTGATTGTTTGACTTTGACTTGAATTAAAATCTTATTTTAATCCCGACCAAACATGGGCCTAATGTTATGATCCGCAAAGAAAATGTTCTTTTAATAGTGATGGCGTCTCATGTCCACTAAAGTCATCATTGCCTTTGGCTCTTCGAATTCTTCTGCAAAGATTCACATTTTTTGCAATGGAGGAAATTGTAGAGACGAGAGAAAATTATGTGAACAAACTTTCTCATCATATTATCAAACACATATCCATATTGCTATTATTATCGCAAGTTTCAATTGCATACCAAAATATTTAGGTAAAGATTAATTTAATCATCCCATTGCTTTTTCAATTTTTTCTGTTTCATCTACCTATTAAATTATTATTCAATAATAATGTCGTAATTTTTTTTCCATGAACTCACAAATTTTTTTTTTAAAAGTTTTAGGTCTCGTTTGGTAGGTATTAAAATTGAAAATATGACCGTTATTAGGTCTCACTCGTCTAATAAAAGTCAACAATAATGATTAATTTTTCAATTTTAATCCGATTTAAATCTCTACCGAACGGGCCATTATTCTTTTTCTGCGTTTGGGCTTTTGCAAAAAGCCACATAGTCACAAAATTGTAATTTTTGGATATTTTCTCACTCTAAAAAGTGGATTTATTGCTGAAATACATCACTTTTTGTACTTGACTCATCGGAGATTGTATGGAACTTTAATATGATTCTTTCTTTTCTTTTTTAAAATTTTGTATTTCCATTCAATGCATTTGTTTTGATTATTAAGATTATCTTTTAAAACTTACCGGAAGAATCAAAGCTAGGCAAGCACTTTTGTTAACGGTAAAAAATAGTGATTTTTATAAAATAATTTAGTAAAAAACGACAGCGACAGCTCACGAGCTTGCTTTAATTGGCTGCGTTTCTTCTTCTTTTTGTCTTCATCAAGATCTCTAATTTATCGTGTGTAGTTCAGTATATTAATAGTTTGTCCATTCTTTTTTCAGAGTATGGTAGCCTCTTGATAACTTTTAAATTCTTGAGATAGAGGAAATTTGAAGGTAGAAAATGGGGATATTTGTATAGGAAAACTTATATTTTAAGTAGATTTTGATAAATTGATAAAAACACGTAGTTAAGATTTTTTGTTAAATAAATCTTATCCATGGACTTAGTTTTGCATATGGTAACTAAAATTTGAGCAAAGTTGTACATTGGTACTATTTATTTATTTATTTTACTTATTTAGTCCCTATAATATTTTCGGTCACACTTGATTTATGGGTAGCTCAATCCAACATGTCAATCAAAATATGAAAAAGTTGCTTCACTTTTTAAATCCCCCACCCTACCTCAAAATGCAAAGAAAGTTCAACACATACCAATCAAAACATGTAATTATACAGATCACGTAAACTACAGGTAAAATCTTATTTCCAAAATATTCACTATATATTTTTCTCAAAACAACGATATGATATTTATTGAAATTCACTAACATTTACTATAATTTCTTAACTTTTCCTTAATGTATAGTTTTTATTTGAGATATAGCACGTGCATCCTTTAGCGATCCGTGTCTTGGATGTTTGTACATATCAATACTTAACTAATATCAAAGTCATTTTGAACTTCGTATTTTTGACATAGGAACTAATAGTCCGATGTTAATTAACTCAAGTATTCTAAAAGGCATGAAAATGCGTCAACTAAGTGCGCATTGTTGTGAGGCATTTTCAAAATACACTGTATATGTGCAAGACGTGAAAAAAGACAGCAAAATCTTCTTTTGAACAACTAATGCGAGCATAAGCGCATACCTTTTTTTATTTAAAATATTTTTTTTGAGCCATTTTGGACATAATGACTAAGGGGGCTTAGGCACTAAATTAGTGTGGACAATTTATTGGGCTTATTTACCTTAAGAAGGATCTTGTGCTTTCATTTTTCACTTGTCTAGTTTAAGGAGACTTGAAAATTTCTAATTGTAGAAATTTTTAAGTAATAATAGTATTTATGGTTTTTATTGTTTTGTACGCATTGATCTATTTATTATTTAATGGTCGTGGAATAATGAAAATAAGAGAACACCTTTTACGCAAGCTTGACATTGTTCTTTTGTCACGTCTTATCCATTTTAGAACACTGAATTAACCTTAGTGACTATATGAGTCTTAAAATACTTTTAAGGACCAATGATATAATGCTAATTAACTTTATTGACAAAATGAGTTAGAAAAATACTTTAAGGATCAACTTGAAATTTTACACAAATTTCATTTACCATTTATGAAATTAACTTCTTGATCACGTATTCAACATGACATCTATTGACAAGTAACTATAAAGTTACATTTAGAGGGTGTTTGGTAGAAATTAAAATCGGATTAAAATTGAAAAATTAGTCGTTATTGTTGACTTTTATTAGACGAGTGGGACCCAACAACGATCATATTTTCAATTTTAATCTGATTAGTAGCCCTACCAAACAAGCTCTTAATAGGGATATAGAATTCAAACAATGCAATAACAAACAAATCCTATATCCACATTATACTAGTAGACCATAATTTGTCGAGCTCTCATCAACTCGTATACTACTATTGATCAAAACTTAATTCGGACCGTTAGACGCAACTCTAAGTACCAAGTCAATAAAAAATTCACTCTTTAAACCCTAACTCACCCACCCTACAAAAATCATATAAACACTTTCTATGTACTTTTAGAACACTTTCTATCCAACGTGGCTTCTTACCTGAAATAGGACTAACTTTACAAAAGTGCTTCAAGTAGGCCCCCACATTCACTATCTTGCTTTAAATCGCAGAAGGTCATATTCAGATTGTTCTTCAAGTTAGTAAAGTTATTTCATTATAAATAGACCTTGGGTCCTTTACTTTCATTACACCGATGTGGATTGTCGCACGAAATAACAATAAAGTTTTTTCAGACATTTATAATTCGTGGTCTAATTAGATAACATCTTGCTTCAACATAGAAATTTCTAAGAATAAAATTCGAAAAAAAGAACTGATTGTATTGAAAATACTTCGGGAAGTAAATTTTGGGACATCCTATGTTATTGAATAGAGCACCCACTCTGCATAGATTGGGCATATATGCATATCGACACTTTTCAGTGGAGAGACGTGCTATTTGTTCACATCCCCTCATTCTCAATTCCCCCACATTCCACGTTCCACAGGCTCAGTGTCCTTTTTCAAAGATGGGTTATAAAACGAAGCCACAAAAAATCTTTCCAAATCCATTTGGGTCACTACCCTGTGCCAAGTGCTCCTTACCCTACCATTACTCATTATTTCCATCAAATCTCCAATATTCACAAGCAATCCCTCATTGGGCCATGCCACTGAAATGTATTCATTGCCCTTAAAAATTTGGAGCCCATTAGAGTAATCAAATTGGAGTAAAAGAGTTTGGGCACTTGCATCAGTATATGGGCTTGTCCCCCATGTTAGGTAGAGCCTTGGGCTTGGTGGGTAGAAGTTTGGGAAAAATTCATATTTAAGGTGTTTTCTTTACCTCAATTCAAAAATAAGGTAAATAGTTTGAAAATTCAAAAATCAGGTATTAATTTAATTAATTAAAAATATTTATTAAATAATAATAATAAAGTCACAGTTTGTGATTAATGGTCACAAATTCATAATTATAAGTTACAGATTTATTTAATGGTCACATATCGTCAAATTTGATTATTCGAGGTCACAGATCAAAAAAATTATACGCCACATATTATTTCGAGGTCACAGATCTTTAAATTAGTTGGTCACAGATTATTTTCGAGTCACGTATTATTAAATTTTTAGGTCACAGTTGAGTAAACATTTGGTCACAGATTATTGTTTGGTCACAGATTACCAAACATTTGATCACAGACTACCACCGCTATCACTATGGCCGCCGCCGCCACCACCAACACTGCACATAGCACCATGCCCAACTGCCGACACCACCACCACCACCACCAAAGAAACACACCACCGCCAGAATCGACGCCATGACAGCACCACAAGACCACCACCACTACACTGCCAACACCACCACCAGACTGCCAACACCACCACCAGACTGCCAACACCACCACCACAACTGCCATAGCCACCACCAGTCGCCACCTAATGGACCCACTAATATTTCCCCAAATCTCCACCAGAGCCGCCTAATGGACCCACCACCACCGCATCCCTCCGCCACCCGACCTCATTCACATCCGCCCCTACCTTCCACCACACAGATCTGCCACACAAAACACCCACCACCGTCGGCAGCCGCTGCCAGCTTGCCGGCAGCAGCTGACCACTGCGAGCAGTAGCGGTCGGCTGCTGCTTGCAGCGGCGGTCGCTGTAGCTCGCGACCGCCGCTGCTGCCGGCAGTAGCTTGCTGCTGGCTGCCGCTGCAAGGAGGGGGGAGGGGGGAGGGGGGGAGTGACGAAGACGAAGAGAGGGGAGGGGGGGGGAGAGAGAGAGAGAGAGAGAGAGAGAGCTGATGCTGGCTGCCGCTGGACGAAGAGAGGGGAGGGGGGAAAGAGAAAGAGAGAAGAGGGTGAAGTGTGAAAAATTAGGGTTAGGAGTTTATATATTACCTGATTTTTGAAAAATAAAGTTTGGTCCCTGATTTTTGAATTGGTGTAAACTTTACACCTGATTTTTATAATTATGCCTAGAAGTTTACTCTAACATTGACTTCACTTCTTTCTTCATCGAAGTGTTGGAGGAATGTGTGTTGTTCATCGAGGGCAGATTTTCTTATTTCACAAAATTCCTTCCATAACCCATATTATCAATACTCATACTTGATCCAACACTAGCTTTCTTCTCTTCAAACAATAACGGAAGAATACCTTTCACAACATCCATAACATCATCCAATATGAAAGAATCTATACCATAAAAAGTAATTAATACTTGTGAGTTCAACGCAATGTATTATGTTAAAAACAGGTTCGGCCAATTATGTTTATAACTTAAATAGGTAGTGCTAATAAAGTGAGGTCGACAAAGTACCAAACCAAAGTTCTGAATTCATAAAAGACCAACCGAATTGATCGAGGTAGGTGCTAAACTAGGTTGTGCGCGTCACCTATAAAAAAAAAAAAAAAAAAAAACCTTGAAATGCAGATAGAAATATGCTACACACAAGATAATGTGACGATAATTTGAAGTTTTAAAAATCTATAACAATATTATGTACTTCTAGCATGGTCCTTTCAATTTATTAAAATTTTATTCTTGGGATGGTAGTGAATCAAGGTGGTGCCAAGGCAATCCTCCCCGTCCCAACCCCCGTGTGGGATTTTCAAGAGTAGAGACGAGATTGAAAAAACTCCATGTTTATTATTTATTTAATTTTTTAATATAATTTAATTTTTTTTGGATAGGATAGAGTCCGTTAATTTTTCCATACCTAACTTTGCCAAAATTTTAACATATTTCACCATTTTTGTTAACTTTTTAATAGTACATTACTACATTTCAACAAAAGAATAAAGTCTAGAACATGGTGCTGTCCCTACATGCTATAGCATCCGTACGGGGTACCTCAGAAAGGAAAAATTCGAATTAATTTAATATTGGTCACTCCACGACAAATATAAAAACATCGTCATGAATTATCATGGAAATTCTACTTCAACTCTAATATAAAATTGATAAAATAATTATTTATTTTTGAATTTTCAAAATGTATTTATGTTCAATTTACATGTGACATGACTTGTGTTTTAACAATTTAAACTTTAATTTGACACGATTCAATAATACGAACAAATACTCCGTGTTCGAAAGATAATTACTGAAAGATAATTCATAAGCCTACTTTCATTTGCAAAGTTATGCTACTAGTTGTCATGTTTGTTTGGTGCATAAATTATAATTTAAGTGGTTATAAGTTGTATGTCCTATAAAATGTGTGAATGATAAGTGGATAATAATTGTAAATTATATGAATTCATGTGAATAAAAAGTATATTCGACCAGAAGTGATTATAAAAAAAATCACAAACCAAATATGCATGCTAGGAATACCTTTTAGAGTTAAGTTTGAAGAATTTATTACACTTTTTGGAAATATATCCTGTGGCAAAATAAAAATGAACAAATCACCCTTTCGGAGGTGGTTGAGTTGGTGGAGCAGGTGAACGCGGAGATCGAATGTCACGAGTTCGAATCTACTGCCTACACTTTCTCGGTCGAGCCCGTCACACCGGGCTTGCTTAATGCGGTTTATCTCTCCTATGTGGTATGTGGGTTACTGCACATGGAATGATATTTACCTAGTGCGCACTCATGAGTAGCGGCTACGGGTTCCTATGTCAACAAAAAAAAATGAACAAATCATCCAAAAATTTAAAAAATAAAAAATGCGATACAAAAACACTACGACAAATTGAATATAAAAATTATTTGTATGCAATTCAGAGGGTATGCGTTTAATTTCTTGGTCAACCCAAAAAAAAATTGTTGACTCGAGACTTAAAGATAGAAATGAATGACGAATAAGTAGGTAATACTTATGAATTTATCGAAATATATGAATAAAAAGTAATTTGAATGTTTATAAATAAGAAGCAAATATACACTAAAGGATTGTCATGGGACTTCGTAATGAAAAAGTAGCCTCTTACTACCTCCATGCCCTTGTTTGAGCTCCATTTTGAAAGGGAAAAAACAAAACGAAATTTTTTTTTTGAATAGTGATTTTTCGAAGGCTGTGTGAATAAAAATTAAGAAACAGTTTTCGATTTATATAAAATATTATTTTATTGAAAAAAATTCGTATAATATCTATTTTCTTATTTTGAATTCGTGAGTCTAATTCATTGATACTTTGAATCTCTTAGCACGTGTATTAGCTAAGAATCTTTAGTGCCAAGGCCTAGCAATATTCAAATTATTGAAATAGTCAAGCTAATGAAACTTTGACTGAGATGAAGAAAACCACATAGTGGCAATCTCAATTTATTTTCTTGCCATATGCACAAAGTTTAGATCAATGTGAGTTTGCACTACTTTCTAAAAATCTTCATGTGTCTGAAATTTTCTCATTGAGAATTGCAAATGGTTTGTTTAGTGTAAGAACCTTACAATTCTTGAATCTTGATGCACTTTGCCACATGATTCTTTAAAATGCTCATTGCAACTATACAACATCCACATGTTGTTTATTCCAACCAGGAAAATTTACACTTTTCGTCCCTACTTTTTGAAAAAATATGATAAATTTACTCTTTAACTTTTATTTTTCTAAGTATCTTCCGTCGCAACCTTTCGATCATGTAACAAAATTCATATTTCCCTCCATTTTGACCATTAAATGACGGATTTATCCCCCTCCTTAAGTAAACAAAAATAAAATATAGTAGAAAAATATATATATAAGGGTCTGTTTGATAGCCTAGAAAATGGGTGGAAAAGGAAAATATTTTCTAAGTTTAGCCAATTAAGGGTGTTTGATAGTACAAATTTTCCTGGCAAAATGTTTTCCACATTTTTTTAGGTACAATCATTTGATATACAAAAACTTGATTTTGTTTTCCCACCTTTTTTTTTTTTGTTTTTTGCAATGAGAACAAATTCTAGATACAATGGTAAAAAAAATATCATTTTTATTGACAACTTTCATGCAAAACAAAATCAAACGAATGATATTCGGTATGACAAAATTTTTTTTTTTTTTTTACAATTGGAACAAATTTTAGACCCAATGGTAGAAAAAATTATTATTTTAATGGACAAATTCCATAAAAAACGAAGTCAAATGGACACCAAACTTTCAACATTTTCCTTGAAAAATTATACCAATCAAACACAATTAATTACAATTCCCAGTAAAACATTTTCTAAAAAAATCAGTTATCTATAAAATATTTTCTTTCCACCCTTACAATCAGACGAACCCTAAGAAAAATCTGGAAAGGGGGTTCCATAAATTCTCAAAAACTACAAATAAATCCTACTTAAAACAATTGAATACATATTACATTTCATTATTTCAGCCAAGTTTACCGTGTACCCAAACCTATTCCACCTCCCACCGAAGTCGAACGTGGCCTCAAAAATGCAACCGCGTCGAGAGTGGCTACACGACCTCTACCTTAAAAAAATTAATTAAGAAAATATAATTTTTTTTTTTTTTTTTCTAAACCATCACTATTCACCATAGTGGAACCACTACCAATAGTGCGCACCTCAGTAGCCTTGCACCGTCCGTTTGCAAGAACCAAATCGTAACCACAGACGAGCACCAAAAATTGCAATCCAAATTCAAACCCTGAAGAATATAAGACATTTTGTTATTGCACAGAGATCTCTTAAATTTTACTGGTTGTTTTAACTCTCAGTACAAGTTCATATTTTTGCATATTTGTTTCATCGAAAATATTATTCAGTTGTTCTTTGAATTAAAGTATTTTCCCAGTTTTGGGCGATTTTGGTTAGGAGTGGGCGCCATCGGTTTGGTCCGATTCTTAAAGGAACTGAACTGAAATGGACCAAGTACCAATGAAAATCTTAGAAATAGAATCATTGATTTCATATTTAATTATAGAACCTAATCGGAACCAAACCAATAGATTTTGATTTGGTCCGGTCGATTCTTCATACTGAAAAAAATATAAAAATAAAGCATGAAACTACTCGTTATTAAAAAAAAGACAAAAATAGAGTATAAAACCACGTATCATTCTTGTAATTTAATAATACAAAATTCAATTAAAAATGCAACGAACAAAAATTCACTCCAAAATGCAATATCAACCCATAAAGGCGAAAGAAAAGATAAAATAATAGAAATAGTATAGACGGGAAAATCTCGAACGAAATTAATTCTTCAGAAAATTCATATAACAATATATATTAAACTACACATAGTATTTAAAACATGATTATCTTTAGTAATCTTTAAGGACCTTGATTATTAATGGCCGATCACTTTAAAAATAACAAGAAATTTGAATTATTTTGAAATATTGACCTAAAGAGATAATTTTTTGTATCAAATTGCATTAAAACTAGGAATTTTTAAAGTATTTATAAAATTATTTAGAATTGAATTTTGATTACCCATGAGGTTTTGTCACAAAGGATAGAAGAAAAAATGAATGAAAAATGAAATTTTGACGTAAGATAATATTGAGATCTAGTGTTCAAAGATTTTGTGCATCTTGGTGCAAGCAAAAAGAAAAATTCAAGTGAATCAAATTTACTACTTGTTTTCAAAACAATATCGAGAACCGAATCGGAACTAACTGGTTCTCGATGCATGGTACCAAAATTGACTCATTTAGTAGAAAAACTGAAACCAAACCGTCCGGTTCTATATAGTTTCACCGATTCCTAGAAAAAATGCCCACCCCCTAATTTTGGTTTAGATAAGTGGGTATTGATTTAATTTTCGAGTTCATGTAATTTGCTTGGGATTAGCATATGGGAACAGAAAAATTCACATGTATTTTTTTTTTTTTTTTTTTCTATTTTTGATTGTGAGGTGATGAAAGGTAATTGGATCTCCATAATATATCCCAATAACACCCTTTATTGATTCCTTCACCATGAATCCCCATAAAGAACTACCATATACTATTGTTTTGGTGAGACTTATTTTGGAGAATCCTAAACCTTTTTTTTTGTGGATTCAAATTCAAATTCAAATTTAAAATCCCAATTAAAAAAATAAAAAAATCTCCACTTTCTAAGATGGTTGTAAAATGTAAATAGATCACTTTATTTTTAATGAAATTTGCAATGTCTTGCAAGGTGATTAGATTACACTTGCACAAAACATATTCGTTTATCGATACGAGTGTGTCATCCTTCTGTCTGGTTATTTTAATTTTCTCTATATGGTTTCAATTTGATAGTATATTTCGGAAAAAGACACAAAAATCATGTCCTACTCGTTGAAGCTGTCATTATCTTAAAAGATACAATGTTAGTGTTGGTAATGCATCGCCATTTTGTTTCGTGATTAAGAAACATCTTTTATGGTACAAAAATGTATATTCACATATGTCAATAGAATATTAATAACTTAAACAATTGGGTGACAAAGCTAATAATAATGAAATAATAATAGTAATAATTAATGGATTCATCAAGAGAGATAAGAATGAACAACAACTTCTGAACAATGGAATTAATAAGCTTAATTCCAAGAACACAAGGGACTAAAAAAATATTTTTAGTTTGAAATGTGTGCGCACGTGCATACATGTGTACAAATCTGTGGAAGGCTCCAAAAGCCATATGCACACGTGCATACATGTGTGTGTGAGTGCGTGTATTTTAGAGTGGAGAGAAAGTGAGGGCATGTGAATTCATAAAAATTACAGTCAACTTCATACGCCACTCCACAGAGATCCCCAGTCTGCCAGTGTATATATCTCAGTTTTTATTGGTAAAAAATTCGATAGACAGTATTGTACAGAATAGCGAACACTTTCTCGATTATGTAAGGAGAAGATTGTTTTTTTTTTTCCTCGAGAGCCCCGCTCCGCCCCTAGAGCATTGTGGAGGGGAGGTAAATCGCGAAATGTGTCTCAACATGACAGAATACAAGAGCTGTCATACTAGTGCCAACAAAGAGTCCAATTTTAAACATTGATAAAAATTGATGAAATTTGTGGTTAAAAAGTTACTGCTCTCATAAAATGTGATTAAAATTAATAGTTGGATTTGACTTAAATATTAATATACTTCTTAGCTGAACCAAACAAAGACTAAATCTAAGGCAATTCCTAATACTCGATTCATAATTGGAGCGTTAGATCGACTTACTTTAAGTCTTCGAGTAAATTTTAATCATGAAATGAAAAAATAAAAAAAGTTTCCATGTCCATTCCAAATTATTAAGAAACAAAGTACATAATATGCTATCTTAAGTAACAACATGTGACCGTTTATAGTAAAACATTTTGCAATTTGTATTTGGGTAATTAACACATACCGTCTCCACATTATACTATTATTGTGAAAAACGTCATTACCTTTCATTATTTTGCATTTTCACCTTTTATTGTGCAAAAGATCATTTTAATTGATTTTCTTAATTAAAAATTGTGAAATGACGAATAAACGAAAAGGAAAAAACATAATTGCAATCATAGTCCTAATATTTTTTTTTTTTGAAAATCGCAAATGAATCTCAAATAAATTATTAAAAGAGTAATTAGTATATAATGTCCATACGTTTCACTATCATTGCAAAAAAAAAAGTCCATACATTTTTTTTTTTAGTATTTTCACTCTTAATTACACATTTAATTGAGCAAATCATCAGTACTATCCATTTTCATCCAATTTCTCGATAAAAAACTGTGAAATGATGAATGTACACTCCTATTTAAATAAAAAAAACTAAAGAGTTAATTACAATTATAGTCCCAAAATTTTTTAAAAAGTGCAAACGAATCTCCAGTAAATTATTAAAAAATTATTTATTTTTTTAAAATGTACACACGAGTCCCAATTAAATTTATTTAAAAATTAAAAAGTGTAAACGAGTCAAAATAAATTATTAAAGAATTAGATATTAAATAAATATTTTTTTTATTAAAATAGAAGGGTATACTCATTATTTCACAGTTCTTTATTGAGAAATTGAATGGAAATGATGATTTTCACAATCAAATGTATAATTAAGGATGAAAATGTCAAAAAAATGTATGAATGTTTTTTTCAATAACGATGGAAAATATGGACATTATGTATTAATTACCCTTTTAATAATTTATTTGAGACTCATTTCTACTTTTTGAAAAAAAAAATTTGAAAGTATGGTTGTAATTAATTTTTTCTTTTTCTTTTTGTTTTATTTAAAGAGAAAATGTATATTCGTCATTTCATAAATTTTAATTAAGAAAAACGATGAAAATGACCTTTTGTGTAATGAAATGTGGAAATAAGGGTGAAAATGTCAAAAAAGAAAGGTAGAGATGTTTTCCACAATAACAATGAAATGTAAAGATGTTATATGCTAATTACCCTTGGTATTCAGACACAACTTCTTAGAACGTGGCAGTCAATGGGATCGACTTGTTATTTGACCGACTATGTACTCTTTACTTTTCTTGGTCCTCTTTCTTATTAATAAGTAAACGTGTAGTTATTTAATTTAATTTTAAACATCAAATGAAATTTCAAGTGTGTTAAACCGTATATTAGTAGAAAAATTACTTCCCTACTCGTGGTAATAGATTTTTCACAATAATGAAGAGGAAGAATACAATTTTTTTTGGGTACATTTCTTGTACAAGAGATAACTGCCCATTAAAAAAAAAAAAAAAAGCCTTTATATAGTAAGAATGTTAAAACGGATTAATAAAATAAAAAATCACCTTGGAGCTATTGATTCCCTATAATCAACGATTGGCCTTAGCGTGAATGTTGATATGTTGTTGATGAGATAAGCGTCCGCAAAATTCAAAACCTAATTAATATGAGCTTTGGAAGGACACATGGGCGGATCTACAATGGTGGCAGTTGAGTCAGCTGCTCTCACACTAAATTTCAAATCCAAGATTTTGCACAACATTTTTTTTAAGATTTTACATAAGATTTTCAAATTAAAATTGTGTGAAATTTATCCCTACAACTCTACAATCCCAACGAGTAAAAGAAAATGGATAAATCTATATGTACATAATCATTGTACATAATGGATTACATAAGTCCATGTGAATAAAATCTAACCGTGAATGTGAAGTGTGGAAAAGTCAAAAATTGTAGACTGCCGACAGATGAGCGCCACATGTCCATTATGTAAGTAATTAGGTACTTGTAGCATGATCCAAAGAAAATATTGAGACAATCTACTCCTTGTCACCGTACGACTAAACATGAGAGATAATAGTGCATTAGTGCAGAAAGGAGGGGTAGGTGTCCCAATAGTGAGGAAGAGAAGATGGATATGTAACCAGTTTTGTTAAGAGGGTACATAGTGCCTGGCTGTCTAGCATGTGAAGCCGTTGTGGCTCCGTTCCATCCATTCTCTTTCTCCCTTTCTTACATACTTACGCCCCACCCAACTGGCACTTTTTGATTCATTCACGCAGAGAGCTGAACGGAGTACGTCAGGACAAAACACTCGTAGGATTTCAGCCTGATTCTCTTTCTGTCTTTTTCCCCATCCCAACCCCTTTTATCCTCAGCACTAAACGCAGAGACTTTGAGAAACCAAAAACCAAAAGAATACAATGAATTATGTGTTTGCCAATTCAGAATGCAGCAGTGGATGTGAATCTGGATGGACTTTGTACTTAGAACACTCATCTTCCTTCTCTCAGTATAGTGTTGCCAAGAAAGTAAAAGTTGAAGACGAAGAAGAAGAGGAGAATGAAGACTTGTCTATGGTTTCTGATGCATCGTCGGGACCTCCACATTTTCACGAAGAAATTGAGTTTTATCGTGCACCGGTAGATGCCACATTGTCGAAGATTAACAGGCCTAATATGAAGAAAGTTGAGGAAAATCCACGTCGAAAGGTTCAGGAACAACCTTCTTTACTCGATGATACTGCCAGCTCGCCTATCTTCGACTACTCCGAGGTAAGTACATTAGATATTGCTCGAACTTTTCTGTCTAAGATATCTTAACTGATATGACTAATCTTGAAACTTTACAGAAGAATTTTTCACTTCCAAATGGCCAAGCTTCTGTGGAGAATGCATTGGAATACTCACAAGGCTACTCCACAACTCAGTTTGAGGTACTATTTATGCTTCAAAAATACAACTTTTTTTTTATACAATTCTAGTTAAACATTTGCTAATCACCAAATCATTTTTTTTTGCAGAGGAGATCTACATATCAGGAGAATTATGATTTCTTACATTCTTCACTGTATGCAAATCAACAGCAGCAAAATCATTTGAGTACGTATTTTACGCCTTATGAAAAGGGCTTCAATTTTTTTCTCCAAATAAGCATTATTCTTACATTTTTTTTCGATTTTTTTTTTCTTGAACCTTTTTCAGATGGTCTGAAGGCAAGAGGATTTGATAGCATGAATTGAAGTCCATCAAGAAGAGAGGTTTTCAAAACAAAGTGATTTGAGTCTCAAAAGGGATTTTGTTCCTGATCTTTTATCTATTTTCGCTTTTTTTTTTTTTTTGGTAGCTGTCAATGTAGTGGGAAACAACTAAAATGGGAGCTAAAATTTGAGTGTTGTTCAGATTTAAATTGTTTTTATTAACACATAATGTCAAGAAATGAGCTCTAAGTTTTTCTTGAGCCTCTTTATATATTCTGTCATGGAGCCCCACCCCCCATGTTGCCTTTATATACTTAATTTGTGCAGTGCAAAGATAAAGAAGAGTCCCTAAAATAGAACAAGCAATCTGGTGGCATATTTTCCATTTATAATAGATACTAAAGCTTTGCAATTTTCCTTTTTTTAAAAAAAAAAAAATTTGTTGGTACTTAAGCAAACATGGCTGGAGTGAAGATAAATTGAAGGAAGGACTCGAAGATTCAGACATGTTTTAAATACGCTTAAATCGACTCTTGTTATGAGAGTGAGCGATGTCGGTTGAATTGAACAAGTTAGAAGATGGAGCGAAGGTTACCAGCCGTGGTAATTGTTAAAAATTTAGTTGCTTTAGATTTTTAATAAATCTTGCATATTTAAGAAAAACATTCATGTACTAATCTTGCAGATCTTTTAAACCTTGTTTTGAATCCCATTTAAGACCAGCCAACTTTAGAAGTACTAATTCTTGGACTGCAACAATACTGAGATTCTTCTCTATGCAAACTTAAAATTTTCAAGTGCCTTCCCACCTTTTTGTAATAAAGACATTATCCATGACCATAATACAGATTAAATAATTAACAAATAGTGTTTAGGTGGGGTTCTTTTTAATAGCTCTTTGTGTGCAGTTCTAGAACAAAATCTCTAAAAAGTCTAGGCTATAATGTGGACAAGACTCCACTGTCTCTTAGTGTCCAGACAAGGCTACATTTTTAAAAAAAATAGTTCAACTTCTCATAATGAATTGAAATTTTGGAGACTGTCCAGTTTGGTACGCGTTAAAATTTTCATTTTCATTTTTCTATTCATTTTCAACTACACATTCTTTAATAAAATAATATTTTCCATCAAATCAATAATTTTCCTTTCTTTTTTAACCACACATTCTCCATCAATATATTATTTCAGAATACATTCTTCTAAAATAATGTGACTCAAACACACCCTAAACCCTCATTTGATAAACATTATTTTCAAAATTAATTTTTCTCTCTTCTTTTCAATCACACATTCTTTAATAAAATAATATTACACGCAAATTTAAATATTTTCCTTATTTTTAACCATACATTCTCTATTAATTTACTATTTTAGAATGTATTCTTTATAAATAATGTATATCAAACAGTTCTAATGTTTGGCCACGTTAAATTTTAATTCATTTTTTTCTCTCCTCTTATCAATCACATATTTTTTCAATAAAATAATATTACACATAAATCCAAAAATTCTCCTTACTTTTTAACCATACATTCTTCAAAAAACACAATTCCAATTTTTTTTTTTTTTTTTCATATAATGGAACTCAAACAAGGACTAGGAGCATGTTTTGCTAAATTCATAGAAAAAGTTAAGTAAAATTTATATTACTTGCAACTTTTTCTTTTTACACATGTTTGAGTAAATTACCTTTTTGGACTTTTAAGTAAAGAAATAGTTACTATTAAACAAATAACTCTTACATGAATGTCCAATGTCTGTTTTATCCAAATAAGTAACTCACTTATAAGTAAACTTTGTCGAGATTAGACAAACATGATTTAATTGTAGACTCAAACAATGAGACAAGATGATAAAAGTGTAATACTAGGTGATGGGTAGTCAGAGATGAGGAGGATGTGCCAAAATAAATGTTTGGAATATTTCATATCCATCTTTATGACCCTTTTATAAGTGCAGAGATCTTGCCTGTGATCTTCCTGACCTAATGCAACATGCTGAATTTATTTTAATGTTGGCTCCTTTTATCTCATTTGGAAGGATCTTATTATTAGTAAAAAAAATTAATTTATACACAATTTATGTTAATATATTTGGCCTCCTTCCAAGTTTGTCATCTTTAGAGCTGTCATTGGACTTCATGTCTGCCAAAATTATGTGTTTTTTTCTTCTTGATTTAACTATTCTTATTCAAGTTTAATTGTCATTGAAAGTTATGTTTTTGTTAAAGTTTTAACTTATAACTAATAATTAAGGTTGTTGGAGTATGATCCAAATTTCTATTGGGATTAGAATTGGGTTGGTTAATTGATAAAATGAACAAGAGTCTTCTTGGTTTGAAAGTGCAATAGAAAAAAGAATCAAAGTTCATTAAGGATTGGAACTTTGATTAGTATAAGGGCTTTAAATAATTGAAAATTTGGTTTTGGAGTTTTGGATTGCAAGTTCGGGGCACCTAGGCGCCTATAACAAAAGAAAATTGTGAAATTTTGCCCAAGAAGCAGCGTCATAACCACTGTTCGCCTAATGTTCGACAGCCCTCAAGTGCCGGTCAGGAATCATTTTTCGATTCTAACTCGTTTCTTGTATTGTATTTCATCCAAAACACTTATAATAAGTTCCTCTATATACTCCACATGATATATCATCTTCATAACCTTGTGAGAGTATAGCAAAACATTGTGTAGTATTGAAAGAACCTCAAAGTGAGATGATCTAGTTTATAAAGAGAGAAGCTCGCATATTTTGAGATAAGTTGAGAGTCCTGCAAGATCATTTGTAATTCTTTGTTATTGATTATAGTGAATTCTTCATCCCTGTCCGTGAGTTTTTCGGATTTTGGTTTCCACATTAAATTTTATGCTCTTATGTGATCATTTTCATCCTGCTCATATTTTTTGGTTTTAATATCTATAAAAAGCGATTTAAGTTCTATCAAAATTGACTTGTTTTATAACTAAAGTTGATATCTTTTTGGGTTTGTGATATCAGGAGCTAGCATGTATGAAAATGTTAAAATACGAAGTTTATGAGAAACTTTTTAGTTCCCTATTAATTCATTCAAGGATATCAAAAAAAAATGTAATAAGCACCTGTTGATTTATACATTAATACTGAAAGGTTAAAAAAAAGATTGGTAGAACTCAAATTTTTATTCAATATTCAATAATTGAGTTGACCTCACACAAACTTTTTTAAACAACTAAGAATGTTACCTAGATAATGAGCTAGTTAGAATCTAACATATCTTGAATTACAAACATTAACAAAGGAAACTCTAATTTTCGATCAAATAGTACAAGAGTTGTTTGATCCTAATATGATGCAGTTTGTCCCAAATTAAGAGGGCAAAAAGGTTTTATCTTGATTTTTCTTAGAAGCTCGACGTTTGGAAAAGTGAGGTCACGCGTCTAAATCTAAGATTGTTGACCCAAAAAAAAAAAGACCGTCGATTCATATTGTACTACGGCTAATTGTGAGTTTCATCGACGTGGATGGAATTAATTCATCAACTTTAAATTTGTTTATAATAAAATCAGCAATCAAAATGAGATAAAAGTTGTCTTAAAAAAAGGAGATACAAGTTTTATTGTTACTTTTAACTCGACTATGTTTAGCAAGTAAAAGAATTATATAATAGATGGATAAATTTATTTGAATTTTACTCAAAATATCTTGTTAGTCTTACGAAAATTAACTTAATTATGAAGACAATAATTTGTGTAAGGACTTAAATTACACCTCTTAAAAAGGTTAATGTTTTGAGATGGAACTTCAAGCACGTTAGAGTTGAAAGTTAAAATTTTAAATTGGGATCGGCTATTATTTTTTTTTTGGCTTGGACTACTACGTAAATTTTTTACGCTTAGCTTCGGAAAAGAATTGGGTCCCATGGCAGCCCCGCCGCTAACCCAATGCTCAATATAGTACTAGAATACATGAAGTTTAAGCAAGTGATTCGTTCCGTTTAAAGTTAAAACAAACCGTTGAACATCGAAACTCATGTTGTCAATGAGCTACTATATTACAACGCACGTAAATGATAAAATCTCATATTGTTCAAATATAAAAACAACAATCAACTAAATATAATGGTTTAGACTATCGCACTTGACTCACATAATGACAAACACAAGAGAGAGAGCTAGAAACAAGGCAAAGAAATAGTCCATGTTAGAGAGTATATAGAGAGGGATGATTAGGGTTTGTTGTTTGCAGTGAATCATGTTGGATGGAAATCCAAAGGGTATGGGAACAGACATTTTTGTCCTACCAACTACCACCAAAACAAACCCTTTCAATCCCTTATAAAACAGTAAATGAGATTAAATAATTATATTTTTTATGTCCAAAATTAAATATCGACTTAGGACTGTTCCCAATCCTTGTGACAACATTTCTTGATGTACAGAAAACTGTAAATATTGGTTTCTATACACTTATCTCTGCCTATTCCTCTTTACGGACCAGCTGGTTTATAGCTCAAAAATAATTTGTCTAAAGGCCCACAGGGCATGTGTAGCAATGTACTTGGATTCAGCCTTGGATATATATATCACAGTACAGTACAGAAGTAATTGGTTTTGTTACAGGGAAATGAATGTGTTTCCTGCAAAATTTTGCTGTTTTCCAAGCTGCCCATCTTATTTGAAGGTGGATCACTGACAAGAAAATTCACCTGAGGAGAAAAAAAGTTTGGATGAAAGGTAAGTTAGGTTAAATATATATGTTGACGTTGATATGTTAATTGTAGTAAACTCAATAGATTGTTTAATAAGGATATTAATTAGATACAAATTTTTAAGAACTCTAATACTCAAGTTAGATAAGAATTTGGTTATATGATACTGTAGAATATGTATTTGTGTGTAAGAGTGTTGTTCAAAAATGTTGTATTTATAGTTAAGCGCTCGAGACTCGCGATTTGAATAAGTTTTCAACTCAACACACTACAACAATGCATGCCGTAAAAAACTCTTTACGGTATACATGTGCATGCCGTATAAAGTCATGCTGTATAAAGTCATGCTGTACATTTTTTTACGGCATACAATGCGTGCCATAAAAATCAAAATGGACGCCGTTAATTTACTTTTTACGGCGAGTTATTGCACGCAATAAATACTCACCTTATTTTATGGCATACAAAGCATGCCATAAAAGCATACATATGCATGTTGTAAAAACATACATTAAAGCAGTCAATTTACTTTTTTAAAATTGTTATTTATGTGATTATCATCGAACCTACAATAATTAAAGAACAAAATTATATACATTAAATAATATAATCATGTTTTTCATAGTTTCCACAAACAAAAATGTTGAGTACAGTTTATAAAATATGCCAAAAGTATAGACTGTATCTAAATAATTCTAAGAATATTATTAGCCTACTCAAAATTTTGCCATTGTACTAAATGTTTCAGCACGTGGAAACTTCATTATTCAATGGCTTCCAAGTAGGTTTCCTCAACAACCCAAAAATCCTTCTTTACCTACTAGAGAGGTTGACTATTTGTTCAAAGAAAACTTGTGCAAATGTTTTGCCTTCAATAATGTCACACTTCAAAGAACAAAAGTAGGTGCTTCATGCAGAGATGAACATTCAGTCACTTAACAACTAAGTTCCAATTCCTAAAGTGAATTGCAAGTGAGACTTGTATAAGTACAAAAGAATGACACAGACAGTGGCGGACCCAGCACCTGGCCAGCCCCCTCGGCCGCCCGTGCTGGGTTCGCCGGAAATTCTTCAAAGTTTCAGAGTTCAGGGTCCGCCAAGAAGGAAGCAGTTGAAGAACGGGAGGAAGAAGACTAGTTTGTTGGGGCAGGGCTGGAGAAACAAATAAATATTTGGGCCTGATTTTAAAAAAATAAAAGGCCCAATTTTTTTAGCCCAATTCAATCGAATCCATTTAACAAATACCAAATAAAATGAAAAGTCCAATCCAATTTCCACCATAGCCATTTCTGATTTCTTCTGGCGGGCGACGCGGGTAGGGTACGATTCACGAATGGGCGATTGTTGATGTTGGTGTCTTGGTGAAATTAATTTAGGGTCTGACTTCAAAGGAGGACGGTGGTCGGTGGAGGAGGCTCCTATCACCTGTGGGTTGTGGCTGTGGAGTGGATTCGTGACTTGTGAGAGACCGTGACTGGAGGCTCGACTCCGAGGCTGGACTGCAGCCTGCAGGTGCGCGGTGCGGAGGAGAGCTTTCTGCTGGAGTGGAGCCGGAGGATTGGAAGTCTGGAACTAGAGTGGAGACTTGGAGGTTCCGTGATGAGTTCGTGACTTCCGTCGCAATTCGCAGGCGTCAGGCAGCTGAGGCAGGCTTGAGTTGATTGAGCCTTGACTTTTGGGCTTTGGGCTCGGCCTCTATCTGTGGCCTGGAGGAAGGTATCACTTATTTATTTATTTTTTCTGTTTTTATTAATTTATTAATTGCTAATTTAATTGCTATTATTATTAAATATTAATGAATCATGAATTTATGATAAATAAGAATTTAAGTGATGGGTGCAGCCCCTGGACTGTATATTCGTGTGTGTGTGTGTGTGTGTGTGTTTTTTTTTTTTTTAATCAGTTTTTGTGAATTTGTTATTTGCTAATTGCTATTAATGAATTATGAATTTACGATAAATGAGATTATGAGAATTTAAGTGATGGGTGCAGCCCCTGGATTGTATATTTGTGTTTTTGTATTTTGTATTTTTTCAATTTTTGTTAATTTGTTATTTGCTATTAATGAATTATGAATTTATGATAAATGACACTACTAGAAAAGGAGGCAATAGAGACGAAATTTTAGCAACGGACATTTTCCGTTGATATTACCAATGGATTACCAACGAATTAGCAACAGATTATTATTTTATCATTATTAAAAATTATATATTAAATTACCGACAGAATTATCAACGAAAGACTTCCATTGATATAATTCCGTTGCTAATCCGTCGGTAAAAAATAAAAAATAATTAAATGATAAATTAAATAATTTATCAATGACTTTACCAACGGATATTTCCGTTGGAAAAGGAAAAAAAAAAAGAATAAAACAATTTTAAATGTAAAAAATTGGTGGTAAACAATTTTCCCGCTAATTAAATTTTTACATCACCCAAAAAATTTCTATTTCCCTCTTAAGTCACGTCTTCTCCATTTCCAATTTCCTTCGGCCGCCCTTCATTTCTCTCTGCCTTCTAGTTGTTCTGTGCATTAAAACTCTCGTATCCGGTATCCTTGAAATCCAGAAATTCCCCAAATCCATTTATGTCAAGCTCCACTCCAAAACTCCAAAATCCTTGAAATCCACCCGACATTCGAAACCCTAAATCAATCTGCGAAGACGATTTTGGCAGGAAGGGTAAGTTTGGTTATCTTGCTGGTGCTGCAAGAGAATTCGGACAGGCCACTGCCTTGCGCCGTCGTTGACCACTACCGCCAGCTACCAGTAACTTCTACCACCAGTTTCTCTTTGATCTGTACATGTTGTTTTCATTCTTTCAATTTGAAAAAAAAATAAAAATCGTTTTCCACTCAATCTTAAACCCTGATTCCGAATTCCCTTCTTTTCGTAGCAAGTTTTAATTTTTATTTTCTCGTTATCTATTTAAACCCTAATTCCACGCTAGAGAAATTGAAATACGAAAGGATTCAGGAGAGGAGTAAAGAATGGCAATAGGAGCACCAGAGCAACTAAATATAAGCGAACTGCCAACATGGGGTTCACGAGGTGTCGACTGCTTCGAGAAATTGGAGCAGATCAGTGAAGGAACTTATGGGTATTCTGTTATGTCCTTTCAATTTGCTTTGAAGATTCATTTTTTTTTACCTGCATGTGGATCTGAATTTTGTTTTTAATTTATTTGTTATTTTTCCTTATAAATTCGTGTTTGTAGGCAAGTTTACATGGCTAGAGAGATCAAAACAGGGGAAATTGTTGCTTTGAAGAAAATTCGAATGGACAATGAAAGAGAGGGGGTATGCTTATTTATCTGTATAACATCCACATTCTATTAATTTCTATGTTAAGGAGATATGGATGTAAATCAATGATTGTTGAAGCAACTTGCGGATTTCATTTCCTGACTACTAACTTGTGCTTGCAGTTCCCTATTACTATCATACGCGAAATTAAAATCCTCAAGAAGCTGCACCACGAAATTAAAGAAAGGGCACTTCTGCTTTCGCTGCTTCGGTATTTTATGTCTCTACTCTTCTAAAAGAGGGGATGTGGGGGTGTGTTCACAAAGTGGTTCCACTACTGTTCAATGTAAAATATCTTCTTCACACCGACTTCTTCTTCATTACTAAATATCTTATTCATTTACTTTTTTTTTCTCTTCCAATACCTTTATACCATCCCTCTCATCTGTATTGTAGAGGACGTACAAGAAAGATCAATCACGGCGACCGGCACGACGGGGGTGGGGGAGTTCAAGCGCGAGATTTCGATGATCCTTTGTGTCCTTCGGCTGCCCCTTGTTCTCGTCCCTTTTCTCCCATATTTTGCGCACGGAGAGATCCATTTCTCGCCAGAGACATCTACTCAGGTACAAAAGTGATTATTTGGTCGATTCTATTGTTTAATTTTGTATTGGAAATGATGTAATTATTTTGGTGAGTTTCGCTTTGCGCTGAACTTAATTAATTGTCGCGACTGAGGATTCACAAAAGAGTTGGAGATTTAAAGTTCGAAAATTTATGTCGCTGTATCTCTTGAGTTTCTCTTTAGACTGATTCAGTGATTGTGTGTTTGTTCTTTGAAGGATATAGACTGATTGATTAATTATAGAATAACTAACCTAGAAAAAAAACGAAGTTGCAAGTGTTGGTGATGTATGGAATGTAATTTTTTTTTTCTTTTTCTAATGAAATGGAACAGAGAGTTTAAAAGCTATGTTTCTGAGAATTAATATAGTATGTTACTGATACTTGATACTAAATAGATGTGATTACAAGCTAACAAGTAAAATTGAAAGAACTCTTGCTGAATTTTAGCTGAGACCTGTTAGTGGTATAGAAGGATAACAAAAGACTAAGGCACTATTAGATCTGCTACTTCGTACATTATAGGCAGATTCCACTCAAAGTTTCACGTTAAAAGCAAATATATGATTGTCACCGTAGACATCAAACCGTGATCCTTTACGTGTTTGTTTTTATCTTTCTTAGTTCAGGTTATGCTTCTCTTATCTATTTGCTTTACTACAACTTCATTACTTGATCAAAATGCTTCCAAATTCTGCCATACTGCATGTACGCGCAATTGATAAGGAAAGGAAAAACTGAGACAAGACCATAAAATATAAAATGTTAGTATGTGTCATAGCAGAGGAGAAATTGAAAATCTTAAATTAACTAACATCAACGGTCAAAGAACTAAAGATGTGGTGGAAAAGATTGTCTAATGTAAGGAATCCAAGAACACAAATTTATAATACTGAGTTGTTGCCCCAAGGATGGAGTCATCAAAATAAATTTGATGAGCGGAGTATTGAAAGGGACGTGGATTTCTGTCAAAAAATTGGTTATAAGGAAAGAGGAAAATCAAAAGTTTAATTTGAACGTGTCATGGATCCTTTGATATTGCCGTAGAATTGATTGAAAATCAGGTATAATATGGGGTTAGGCGAAAAATCTAATTGTGCACCGTGAGCCAAAGCAATATAATCCTACTAATGTCACATTATTTGGTCCTCCATTAGAGAAAAGTTGTCACTACACTGAAGGCACTTCATCCATATTCTAATGGTCTATGGCATCATCCTTGCAATCTGATTTGGAAATGCCACTCTCATGTGCTTTGTTAATTTCATTAAACTTCAATTTGTTTTCATTAGCTGTTTTTATTAACTAATCTATGCGAGTGATGAAAAAATGCTTGATTAGTCAATTTATGTGTTGTTGTTTATCTCTAAATTGGTTATGATTTATGATTGGTGCAATTGGCCTTTTATTAGGCTTCTACTAATAGTAAGTTTAAACATTGTAATCATTTTTTCGGTCAATGTATTATCAATGAAAATGCATATTGCAAGTTTCTCTTCTGGGATGGTTCTTAGTCTCTTCCTTGTTACCGTTTCATTATTTTGAAAGGTAATTTTGCTACAAAATTTCTTTTTATTCAAAGAAAAGGAAGTAGGTAATTGATGTGATCATTTTAACATCTTGCATTTCTTTCATCAACTTATTACTCCACTGGAACTGCATTTTGCTTTGTAATTTCCCTTTATGCAGTTAAAACTCTTTGGATCAAGTCCTATAATCTTTTGTTAACATCCAACGAAGTGTTCTCTTATTTTGAAAGTGTCTGTTTACATCACTACATGTATTATTTACTACACCAACTGACATGCTGTGTGTGAATATTTTAACTTGATTTTAGGTTGTTCTGGCTAGGGAAGTTAAAGCAATTGTGGACGATGATAATGTAGCTTAAGTGGGAAGAAGAAAATTTCAGAATTGAGGTTATGTCGATGGTGATTTGGGTGGAGAAATCCCTCAGCGGAAATTGGAGATGATTTGGTACTTAAATTGGTCTATATCGAAATGTACATCTATTATCTTGTTTCTCTTGAAATTTAATTAATTTTGAGTGTGTGTAAACTTTAATTTATTAACTTCCCTAGAAAAGAATAATAAAAAATAATAATAATATATATTATTTTTTTTTAAAATTTTCATTCAAATTAGCGACGGAAATAGAGACGGAAGTCCGTTGCTAAACATCGACGCAAATAATTTGTAGGTAATTTGCGACGACAAAATCCGTGGGTAATTTGCGACGGAATATTCCGTAGGTAATTTGCGGCGGTTTATTTTCGTCGCCATTCACCGACGGTTAATATAATTCGTCGCTAATTTTACCGGCGGGGTGTTTACCGACGGATTTACCGATGGACGGAATCCGTCTCTGAAGCTCTTTTCCAACGGATTTTGAGGCTTCAGCGACGGATAATTCCGTCTCTGAAGCCGCTTTTTTTTGTAGTGTGAGAATTTAAGTGATGGGTGCAGCCCCTGAACTGTATATTTGTGTTGTTGTATTCCTTTTTTTTTTCAATTTTTGTTAATTTGTTATTTGCTATTAATGAATTATGAATTTATGATAAATGAAAATTGAAGTGATGGGTGCAGCCCCTGGACTGCATATTTATGTTTTGTGAATTTATGGGAAATGAGAATTTATATTAACTACGAGTTACGACTTATAATTTTGAATTTTGAATTGTGATTTGGGAATTTAGGGTTTTAGCCTTTTAGGAAATTATGATTTAGGGATTTAGGGATAAGTGAATTATATTTTCGGTTATTACGATAGTTGATTGTCAACGGTCATCGGTCAACAGTCAGGGGTCAACGGTCTTCGCCCGTGCTGGGTTGAATTCCTGGATTCGTCCCTGGACACAGATCTCAACAATGGGAATAGCTACAAAAAAAAAATATCATTCAGATTCAGCCAAGCCAACTATTTGTTATTTGATAACACAAAATTTCTATGTCATATTCTTCCAGATTATATCTCATGAAAAATATCACGTTCGACAATGTTAAGTCATTATTCTCTTTCTTGATTTTTTTTTTTAACAATTTTAACCAATGTGCCAAAGGATTCCACCTCAAGTCGCTAGATCTCCTTCCAAACTTTTGCGTCAATACTACCAATGAAACAATGGTTCCCTTTCGCTCATGAATAGGCCTGTTAATCTCAGCAAATGCCTCCCTTAATCAAGCACAATCAAATCAATATATTTTACATGCACATATCCTTCCTACACATTCGAGATAACAAGCAAAACGAAATTGGTGTTCAAAATCCCAAACATGAAAAAAAAAAATCCTCATAGACACGTGAAATCAAAATAAAAATAGATAAATGAATCAAATAAAAACCAACAATTGCACCAATAATTTCAAAAAGAAAACAGTGTTTCCATCCACCATTCGACCTCATCGACAACCAATCAACTTTATTATGATAAATAGGACCTTCACTAGCAAATCAAAATCATTTACTCATAAAAAGTAGCACATATTTTCAATTCCTCACACCAAAAACCTTACTTTGATCATAAAGTATATAAACCTTTCAAACGTTGGAGATAAACATGGAGTACTGACGAGGGTGCATTTATGAAATTGTTAAATTACTTGGGTTTGGAAAGGGAATAAATTGGCAACGTCGACTCAAATAGTGGTTAGGTGACTTGAGAAAATTTTAAGAAATTTAAAAAGGGGAATCGGAAAAGGGTTTGGGCAGAAATGGCAAATGGCTGATCGAACAAATGATTGCTAATTGATAGGTTGCTAACTGAGCGACTGGAAGGAGAATGGAAGGGTTTGGCTGAAAGGATAACAGAGAAGCGTAGAAAAAAGAAAGAAAGCGTGGAGAAGAAATAAATAAAGAAAAAGAAAAGGAAAGGAAAAAAAAAAAAGAAATTTCAAGATGAAAAATGGGCATTTTTTACTGCTTGCCAATATGTATACCGTAAATATTCAGCTTTTTACATGCACGCCATAAACCAATGCCGTAAAAGGATATTTATGTTGTTGTGACAAATCAATTTAGGTCCAACAACACTACACAAGACCAATTGTTCACATATTTCAATGGACCAATCGTGTCGAAGAAAGAAAGCAAAATCCTATACTAACATATTGTCCATGGAAAATTACGTCCTCATCCTCGCAAAATAAAGAAAAATGAAAAAATAATATTATTGCATATCAAATTATGTTGGTAATTTCTTTATTACGATAAGCCCATGTTTGTTTTAATAAAAAAAATCAATTTTATAGTAAATTTTGATAAAAATTAATTGAATATGTAGTTGAAAAGTTGTGAATTCAGTAAAATATATAGTTAAAATTAATTATTTTTAGGAAAAGAAAAGTACCAAGGCCCACGGTTCTAAAATGCACGAATATGCTTCACATATTCTCGATGCGTTTTCGAAATGCACTGCATATGGTGTATGCGTATGATAATGTGGTCAACTCATTTCGTTGACCACATATGCACGCATATTCTCAAAAATGTCCACACATTTGTAATTAAAAATATATTCAAATTAGCATAACGAAGTTCAACCCATTTTTATAACTTAAAAAAAAAAAAAAAAGTAAATTGAGCCCAACAAACATCAAATTAGCTCAAATCACCCAAGTCCATCAACTGTATTAATATAAAACAATTTCTAGGGTTTTGTTTTTGCATAAATCTTCATCTGAGCATTAACATAAAAATAGTTTTTTGGAGCTGCTCTACTATAACATCATGCATACACATTCCATCATCTCGCTACTCATCAAGGAAAAGCTTAAAAATCACTAAAGGAAAGCTGTTCGTTTTTGGCATTTTGTGTAAGTTTACTATTTTTATTTCATTATTCTTAGTTTTATGGTGATTTAACAGTTGTGATGATGAAGAGGAAGTTGACAATAATATATTATCATCTACAAAAGGTGATAGAAATTCTCGAATTGAAATAAGGGAGCCCGATAAAGATGATTTCATATCAGATGACACAGAAGATGACTTAGAGGAAGAAGATGAGATTGAATTGAAATTCGATAAAGAGCTAGATAAGATCTAGAATTTTTTAAGTCAATATTCTTATTTAATCTAATTTTAGAAATTGATTATCAAGTAATTGTAGCAATTTTTATTTTGAGCTATATGTTTTTGTTAGAAATTTGAAAAATATAAATAAATTTAAAATAATTGTCTTATTGTAGTATTTATAATTTTGAGTAATTTTTTTTTTCTTGAAAATTTGAAGAATATGTATAAAAAATCAAAGAATGCTTATTTTATTTATTTATTTTTAAAATATTAAAAATTGGAAAACGCATAATTATGTATATGCTTCGTATAAGCACGCATATTCTTATAATGCTTGATGCTTGATCGAAACGCATTGTCACGCATTACGCATTTTAGAACTTTGACCGAGTAATAATTTCTGTGAAAAAAATTTTAAAATAAAAATGATTCCATCAATGAATATAAAAAATTAACAATAATTGTTGAAAGATAAATTTTTTTTGTTTATTATCCAAAATTATTTATCATAAATTTGTTAAAAATTTCGATGAAACTTGGCAATCGAAATTTTACCCATTTTTGTTTAACCAATTAGAATAAATCGCTTAAGGATTTTTATTTGTTAAAGATGGTTGATAAATTGGGTAAATGGCGGTTGGACTTATGATGTCAGCAAATCCCAAATTGTTACGAGAAAAATAAGGATGACATGTCGCAATACCAAATCTAGGATTTGGACTATAAAATATATTAGGTAGGATTTCATCAAATATTTATTTTAATGATATATTTTTTTTACCTTTGTCAATCAAGAAAATAAAATATCTATTATAATCAACATTGAATATAAAGAGAGATTTGGATTAAATAATTAAAAAGAACTCTGTTACAAAATTTTTACTATGGATAAGTTAAATTAAATGGACTATTTTTGGAATATATCAGCTTATTTGTGACTTGTACTTTGATATTATCTTATATAGTTAAGCACTGGATCGAACTTATTGATAATTTCACAATTTTTATCCAATTATATATTTCATCAATTTTTATTAAAATTACAAAAAAAAAAAATTATGAAAAATTCCGTCACGGGCCATTTATTTATAGTCTAAAATCTAATTTTTGGATGGTAAGACTAGGATGTTAAGTTTTCTCATTTTCAAATTTAAGAGATCAAGGTTTAAAATCTCAAATTTCAGATTTTTTTCAAATTTTATTTATAAATTATTTAATTAAATATATTAGGATTACAATTCCATATAATTTGATCACAAATTTCATATAATTGATCACATATTATTAATTGATCACAAATTATGTCACAAATTATTTTACGGTCACAATTAAAAAAAATTATCGGTCACAATTTGTTCATCGATCACAAATCTATCAAATTAATAAGTTACATATTATTCTTTGGTTACAAATCACAAATTTTATATGTCACAAATTATTTTACGGTCACAATTCAAAAATTTTATAAGTCACAATTTACTAATCGATCACAAATAAAAAATTTATACGTCACAATTTATTTATCGATCACAAATCACAAGTATTATAAGTCACAACTTATTAGACAGTCATAAATTATCAAATTATAGGTCACATATTAACAATTTTTTAGGTCACACATTATTTTTTTGTCATAAATTATCGAATTTTAAGATCACATTCTAATAATTAGTCATATACACCAAAACATCACACCCTTGATCTTGATCCAGATCTACCACCAATATTTGGTCACAAATCAACCAAATAATTGATTACAGACACTATATCATCGCCGTCATGCACCACCAATAACAAAGTCACCACTACTAGATCCAATACAATCCCAACAAAAATCATCACAATCACCCCTGCCATCGTCACCACCAACCATCAATGCCGCCACCATCACCATTTTTTCAACGCCACCATCACCACACCACACTACACCACACCACCATCACCACCGCACATGCCACCAGTTACCATCACCAAAACAACACACAGCAACCACTACACACCAACGTCACCACCACACCACACACAACACCCACTACACTCCCCTGCACCCAACCCTCGTGACAACTCCATCATCGAACATAGCACATTACCCAACCACCGTACCAAAAATAATTTTTTTAAAAAAAGAAGAAGAATTGTCGTGCACGAAGGAAAGTCGCCGCCGCCGCACCATGATGAGTCACCGACATTAGTCGCTAGCAGCATCGATCGCAACAGTGATAAGCTCTGCTATGTCTCCGACGGCGACTATGCCAGGAGAGAGAGAGAGAGAGAGAGAGAGTTTTTAGTTTGGGTAATTATGATTTAGAAAGAGAAGATCAATGAATTAATATCTGATTTTTGTATAAATAAAGTTTATATCTGAAATTTGAAATTATAACTTTAAAATTCTAATTTTGTGTAATTTGCACTTTTTGGATTGGTCCAAAGCCCAATTAATTTCCTTTAAAAAAACAGAGCTAATCATCTTGATTGACTCAGCATATGAACATTGTAAAAGGCCAAAGTAGTGTGGCTGATCTCGGGAGCTGTGACATTCTAAATCCCAATACACTTGATCCAATTGAAGCCCGATGGTCTTTGACCCAACGGTTGCTCTTCACACATTTGAAAGGCTTTTTAGCCCAAATGGTGTGTTCATGAGAAATTTCATCCTCCCATTTTGTGGCATCTTTTTAATTCAAAATTAATTTTTTTTCCCTAAAATATCATCACTTTCGGATGCATTATTTTACTTCAATTTTGCAATACTTTGCTTAAAAGTTACTCGGTGAAATCAAAGTTTTGGACACAGGCTATGGTACGATTGGAATGCTGCTCAATGTGAACAAAAGATTGAGAAGCGAGTATCTAAAACTTTTAACACGAGAAAGACTAACTCTATTTTTATTTAAATTTTACAATATATATCTTACCTTATGAAACGTCCATTCACCAAAAAATCTAGTATGAAAAGTTCCATTTTGAGAGATTATAACTTCGACACCTCCTATACAAATACTTGTTAACATCTGATTCTTTAAAATCACACGGCGCCTCCTCATCTACTCTCCCTATTCTTCCCACTCGTACACTGTAACTCCTCTCTGGAGTCTCCACTGGCATTTTCTTCAACACTAAATTCCCCTTGCTATCAACATCGACCTTAACACCACCGCACTTTCTTGCGGATGCCCGTCGAATAAGCTCCATGATATCACCATTATCACTTTCCTTAGACAAGTTGACACCGCTCAAGTCCTTGTGCAACTGAGGGTGTACAATGCAGTCTTGATCAACCCTTTTACCACAATCAAACATGGCGTTCATGTAGTGCATAAACTTGTTCTTCTTTTCTTTATTTCTTGCCATGTTCTAAGAGGCACTTTCAACCACCTAGATCGAGATAGAAAACGAGTGAGTCGAAGTGAGTGTCACAAGGAACTCACAAACTGCATTGGAATATGGGACATATCAATTATATAAGTTCTACTAAAGTACTTTTAAGTCACAGAAATCGAGTGATACCTTGTCTATAGCACTATTGGACGTCCAACTAGAATCAAACTGCTTTGAAAATCTGCACTCCTTGGATCAAACACATCACGTATAGTACAACTACCCTCTTGTCCACTTGGATAAACGTATGCAAACCGTTCTACTAAGATACTTTATGTCACATAAATCGCAACAGAGTAAGAGGGATCGAGGTGAGTGTTCGACAAAGAACCCAGTTGCTTTGGGAAAAAAGGGAGGTATATATATGTAGATGATGTAAGTTTGAATATACACAATGGTTAATTTGGGTTTTGATCACTATCGTGTACGTTTATGGAGAGGGTTATATGGAGTATATGAATTAAACGGCACGGCGGAGGAAGTGCACTGATTAAAGGGTCAATATATATTCTGTCGTGTGGACTCATTCTAAAGTTACATTCATACTAATTTTGTATCAGATTTTAAAAGAATTTAATATATGGAGGTTGTGATAAATTCAAAACAATGGTCAAATTGGCCTATAAAATATTTTATTAAGCTCCGATTTGGAAGAACTTAAAATCAGATTTTTAGAAAATTTTGATAAAAATTCATGAAATGCTTGATTGAAAAGTTGTATATCCCATGTCCTATGAAATATATAATTAAAATTAGAATAATGCTACGTAGCTCCACTGAGGTTACAACCATAGTCTAGGTGGCTCTAGACGATAACGTAAATGAAAGGTGAAATTAAATAACTTATTTAATTTCGCTTATCATTTAATATCACATTAACGCTACATAGATTGAGGTTGTAACCCCCGTAGGGGCTAAATAGCATATTGCTAGCTTTGACTTGAATTAAAATTTTTATTTTAATTTTCATCAAACATTAAGTTTAAATGAAATTTTGATGTTAGTCTTATTCTATTTGGCTCCAGAAATTATGGACCTTTATGAAGTTGTTTCAACCTTAGTTTTATGATTTTATTTTAGTTAATTATAGTTTTTAGACATTTATCTTTTTAATATGTCATATAATTAGTATGTAATAGAATCGTGTGATCAGATCCTCGATTTGATTCAAGATTATGGTAATCTATACCAACATTTGTGATTTTAAATTGTAAATTTAGTAGTTGACTTGTAAAAGAAAAATGTTTGAAAAAGAATAATATTATCTAGCGCCACTTTAGGTGGTCTCAGTTGATTGATTCGATTAAATGAATCATTGGGAAATGCACTTAACTAAATCTATCATTTAATGTCATGAAATTATAACAACTAGTGCTTAACAACAGTGATGTAGAATAACAATACTTTTAAAAAATTGTAATAACTCATATTGCAATTATGACTTGATTTCAAAGGAGAAAACTTCATATAGGGAAGGAAAACATTGAAGAGTAATGCTATTCATCCCTTACAAACACAGTTTAGATAACGTTAATGTGACATTAAATGATAGGTGAAATTAAATAAGTCATTTAATTTCCCCTTTCATTTAACCTATCATTTATAGTCACATAGACTGTGTTTATAACGTCATTGGGAATGAATAACATTACTCAATATTGAATACGGTTTCAAAATATCCATCAACTAATGAATGAATTCTCTCTCTCTCCAAATATTTTTTTGATTTTGAGATCAGATAATGACGATAATTAGCCTTAAATTTCGAGATTAGTTTGACCATTTACATGCTTAATATACATATATTACTTGATAATATAGTTTTAAATATATTAAAATACATATTTACAAAATAATAATATATTTTACATCTATCTTTTAAATAAAATTGTAATGACCTGATTAATGATAATGAAATCTTAAAACTATTTCTTATCTTCTTCTTCAACTATAGGTGTAAAGTAGAATTGATTAGTTCCATCGAATGTGGCCCATCACACATTTATGCCTACTTAAATTATATGGATCGTGTATCGAATAAATAAATAAGTTTCTTGAAAAATTCTATAGACACCCAACTGGCCAACTTCATCCTCGTTTAATTTATATTTTGCTCTGGCACAAGTCGATTAATTGTTGATGATAAATAACATTATTTTGTGGAGCTTACCAGTAGGAGCGGACTCAGAAAGGAAGTTCAGTGGAGCGAAAAAAAAAAAAATTGAAAATCTGAAAAAAAATCGAGAAATCTGAAAATTGAATGGGGGCGGCAGCGGCCCCCACTGGTCCTCGGTCCGCCCCGGCTTACAAGTCATGTAACTAGAAGTAGGAGGAGGTCGGATCAGCCCAACAAAGCACATATAAATGACATGTGATATGTCCTGTCTTAAAAGTCAAAGTTAATTACAATTTGTTGGTTGACTTCAAATCAATAAATGATGTTTGAAAAGTCAAAATAAACTATTCAGAAAGAAAATGTAACATAGGAATCTGGAAAACGGTAAGAAAATTGGACATTCCGAATAGAGAAAATTGCGTCTTTGTCCGCCAACTTATTGTTCCAATTCCAAGTTGGTCCTAACCTTTAATTACAGTTAGACAATCAATCTTCAATAACTCATAGCATATTTCATTTTTTTTTTAAACTGTAAATACAAGAATGTGGTAATTAACCATTAAGAACAGCACGATAGCTGCCATAGATTTTAATGAATGATACTGTTATTAATTGTTAATTACTACTCCCTCCATCCTATATTTATATAGGCTGATTTTGTTTTTCAAAATTTCAAAAACTCATTTAATGTTATTGAAAGATCAAATTTTCTCATTTTTTTAATTTATCTTTATTTAATTATCAACAATTAATAGTAAATTATTGTTGGAAGTAGTAAAGAAATAAGTGTATATTAGTAAATAAATCGAACAAAACATTCTCAATAAAAAAAGACTATATAATAGGGACAAGAAAGTAAAAAAAAAAAAAGATACAGTTCATATAAATGGGACAGAGAGAATATACTATGGCCTGGCAATAATTTTAAGCAGAATTTCAGCCGTTAAACTACCCAGAAAAGCAATAATCTGACCGTTTTAGCTGTCATTTTTGACCATTTCACTCACAGGTGGGACTCAGCTTCCTTTCAAACGGTCAAATAATCAATTATGAAAATCCATGCCAGATAGGGCCTAAAATAAGGTTAGCGATAATAAAGTTCATCGCATTGCAATGTAATATGAAGGGCGTGTTTAGCCTAACTTTTTAACAAGTCAAAAATTATATTTAAAACTAAGAAATCACTTTTAAATACGTTTTGATGATTTTTTGAAAGTGTTTTAGAGAAAGTTAAAAGCAAAAGTAAAAGCTTTGTCAAATGGATCTTTAAGCCAACTTTCTCTTAAAAAAATACTTCTGGCCAATCAAATCACCTCGGAAATTTATTTAAATTATGTTCTAAAGTGACTTAATCTCAAAAATAACTTTTGATCCTTCAAAATCCTATCAAATAAGTCCTAAGAAACTCTTCTACAAGAAGTATAAACAAAAATAGAAACCTTGACAAATGAGCTACGTACATATCGAACGTGCAAGACAAAACTACCTTTAAACAATTCAAGATTCAATTAACATTTAACCATGCTCAACGAAAATGGAACCACAAAATATCAATCCCTTTTCATTTCCAAATATAATTTATTTCTTTCATCTGCTTCATGAAAGCAATGGACTCTGAACATCGATACTGTTTACATGCCCACACATCACCACTACTTACTCAAATAAAAACACAAAAATTGCTGCTTCTTCATCATATGATCCTATATATACATGTAGATATAAAGAGAGAGAAATGTAAAAGTTTTAAGAAATACTCCGTTTTCCAGGTTGATCAGCAACCTTGAGAGTCTTTTCGATGAGCTTTCGAGCTTTTTTGCTGCGGATTTCAACCTTAACGCTGGCACTCTTGTCCATTTTTACATAAGGCTTCTTCGTTTTCTTTAAGGATCTTACCTTAGACTTTATAGACTGCACCAAATTCTCAAACTGGATAGCCATGTTTCACCTCAAAACAAACAAAAAATGGGTTCTTGAATCAGAGGAGAATATCTATGTAAAGTGATTGTTTTTCTTGGTTATCAAGCATATGTACTGGGAAACTTATGTGGGTTTTCAAAATCAATCAAGGATGTTAGGTAGGTGAGTGGTGTGGGGCTGCTGAAATCTGATGTGTGCAGTCGTTGAAATTAATGTTTGATGATTTCAAGGAAGAGAATTCACACAATTAATGGGCAGTTTCGTATTCAGATTGACTGTTGTGATGGAAAATGGCTATTGGATTTGGGGTTTAGTTTTTGAAGAATTTTTCCAATGTATCCGCTGGTTGCTATTTTTCATTTTAAAAACATTTCAGCGACTGTTTGAATAAAATTTCTTCATAATTATTATTCACTATTTATTTTCAATTTAATTTTACATGAGCTGTAATTTTGAATATAAAGTACTCATTTTTTTTCTATTAAAAATTGTGAATAATAAATAATAATTCTTTTAAAGTTTAAATATTCAAATTAGTGACGTGTATTTGAAGATAAGTCAGTTTAAATAGAGAGTCAAATAAAAAGCTACATATTTTATATTATTTTTCTTGAGTAGAATGATATATTTCTTTTTTTAATTATTTCTCCATTTTCTCCCAAAGAGGCTCAAACTCAAATGAGCATTGCTAGCGGTACATCGGAGTGTACATCACGGTGTACACCCCCCTCACATGGGTGAGGGGCCCACTCGAATATTTCATTCGAGTGGACCCCTCCATGTGAGAGGATGTAGACCTTGATGTATACTTTTTGATGTACATCTAGCATTTTTCAACTCAAATCAATGACATATAATAGTAAAGTTTTACTTTTAGGGGAATGCTCCACGTACAGGAGCATTCCCCTTACAAAAATCACAGGCCTCCTCACTGTCCACGGTAAAAAGAGGTTAAAAAAAATGATGTGCCCCCTCTACAGTGAAGGGCTTGCGATTCTGTAAGGGGAACGTTCCTCTACGTTGAGCATATCCCTTACTTTTATCACCACTCCAACTAGACATTGACCTCGATTTAGAAATATATTATTTGTTTGATAAATGAAAGAGAAAACTTATCCTAATTCATTAATTGCTTGTACAAATATTCAAGGGCATACGAAGAAACTTAATTGAAATAAATCACAATTTTATTAGACAACGAATCAAAGAATACGAATGATAAACTCGCTGATGATGAATTGCCTTGTCCATTTAGAAGAGGATATAATGATTTATTATTTTCCTAGAATATTTTTGTATTTTTAAGTGAACAAAATTACACGTAAACACTAAGAAGTGTGAAGGGTGTAACTAGTGTCGACAATTTTGTTAAGCAATATTAAGACGATAACTTCTCAACTTTTTCACAAATATTTACGTTATACTGAACAATATTACCCATAACAAAGTCAAACTCAAGACTTTGAAATCACAATCGAAATACAATTTTTAATTTCAATATTTATAATTTTTAAGGCTTTAAATTTATGTTTCAGTAGCATGGGGTAAATAAATTGATAATGACAGTCAAATTTGACAACCACAAATATTCAACTTAAGCTCATCTTAGCAGTGTCACATACGTGCACTGCCGGTCAACAATAAAACGTGTAACAAACACATTATACCATCCTACTGAAAATATAATATATATGCAAAAAAATTTATAAATAATAATAGAGAGAAAGAGAGAGAGAGAGAGAAAAAAAAAAAAAAAAAAAAGACATCATTGAGGTAACTAATTAATACATCAGTAATGCTAAGACTTTGTCTGGTTCTGATTTTGACCAGATTAAAATTGCTAAATGGACCGTTACAAGGCCCTACATCAGAGATGGCCAGTCAACTAATGCGGCTGAATTCTTTGGCAACGGTCAGATATTTGCTCAAAATCAGAAAAAGAATTGCTACCAGACAAGGTCTAAATATACATCCTTTGGTGTACATTGTTTTTTACATCCCTTTTGTTTTAAAAAAAATTATGAGCAGAAGAACTGTTTTTTTTTTTTACCTGTCCAATGGTGTGTTGCCACATGACACGATGTAAATAGTGATGGAAAACATAATGTACATATAGAATGATTCTTATTACATATGCACTTTCTTGAATTTTATAAATTCGTTTTTGAAGTTTATTTTGCACGACATTTTTTCCTAAATTGTTTTTCATGTTATTTTTGTATGCGGGTTACCAAAGAGGATTGACTTCGAGTTAAGGATGAATGGAATAGTACGTTGAATAAATCCCTGGCTAAGATAATTGGGCGTTACAAAGTAATCTATTATTTAAAATGAGAATGGAGAGGTATCTTTTGGATTTCAAAAACAGTAGTAAGTTCTTGTTTGGTTAGGATTGAAATCAATTTTTTTAATAAATTTTGATAAAAGTTGATGAAATATTATGTGATTTAAAAATTATGGATCTCATAAAATACGTGATTAAAATTAAATGTTGAATCTATATTTTAATCCTCCCAAACAGAGACTAAGTGGTCAATTATATCACAGAGATATATATTTGTAATTGGGGTATGAAAATGTCATATTCTATTTTTAGCAAGTTCTGTAAAAGGAGGGACCAAATGGATAATCACCTTATCATTATTTCTTAGTATGAACCGAATCTGAAACAACTGACAATGTCAAATGTTAGTATCCATTCACACACTTGACCACGACATCATAGCAAAGTTTGAAAAGTATATATAAATTAACTTATAAGTAAAAGAATAAATTTTGAAAAGTATAATTTATATTGATGAAAGTGAAAAAAGGTGTTGTTCTTTTACATAAAAATAAGTTATTCTAATATGTTTGAGGACCACAAGTTACTTAAAAGTAAATTTACTTGTTTAAGTTTAGGCAAAGATGATCGTAGTTTGTTTAGTAAAATGGATTACATGATATCGGGGCATTGATGAATAATTTTAATTTTTTTATATTTTTATGTTCAATATTGTATATGCAATTCATGTGGGACCAATTTATTTTCAATAAGAATTGTACAAATGGACAAGAAAAAGAGTGTTTAAAGGTTAGCACGCTATCTTAAATGGTTGGAGAACACAAAATTCAAAAGGTTTTGAGTTGGAATCTCATTATAACTAAGAATTCTTGTGGTTCCCGAGGTTCCAACTACAGGAAAATCAGGAATAGAGAGCTTTTCCCCCTTTCCGTGAATCAACAAGAAATAATCATTTCACACTAAAGTCCAAAAATTACTACAAAATTGTCAAATTACATGCGAGTTATGATTAGATAAAAGCTTAAGATTACTTTCACCTCTAGCTTAAATTAAATGACAATTTCAAATGTGTACAAAGTCTTAGATTGATAGGTAGAGAGACTTTTCTCCAATCAGAGTTAGCATCCATCTTGTTGAAAGTGTTATGATTGTTTTAAATCTTCTAGTAGATCTAGCAATGAACACAATAGTTATTGGAAAGATTTGTGTAGTTAATCCTAAATTTGAAAAAAAAAAGAAAAGAAAAATTAAAATTTAATGGGGCCAAACAAGGGCCAAATTAAAAATTACAAGATTAACCGGAGATCTAAAGTCAATTATTATTAATACATAATTGCTGGAGGACAGAAATTTTAAAAAATTGCAGATTTGACTACAAAATTATTTTTCTAGTTCTTTAAATGATTCAAAATGTGACATGAAAGACAGGTCAACCTTCCCCAGTAAAGCCTACTCAAACTTCTAATGCTATTTGTCAATCTTTCAAATTCGTCCCTCTTGGCAACTATTGAAGGACAAATATGAAAATGGAATAATCTATTTGTACCAAATTTTTTACATAATGGTTCACCTAATTGACAAGTGGCCGCCCCCTATTGGGTGGGTGGCAATCATTATGTAAAAAATTTGGCACACCAAGCATAGCCCTATGAAAATTATATAAAAACAAGAAACAAATTGGTCCAAGGAAATATAGAAAGGCGTGCAAATTGACTCTTGATATCATGAAGATATAGAATGTAAATTTTATTTATATGTGAAATATGAATTCGTTTAGATATAAAAAAATAATAATTAAAATATAAAAAACTACACTGTTAGTACTATCCGATTCTTTTAACAAGTTTGTTCTTTTAGGATTAGTAATCCAAGACTCGATAACTTGAACTATTGCACATGGATGATCGAATTGGTCCTATCCACTTTGATCGAGTATAAAATAAATTGTTGTACTACATGTACATAATGATTTACATACACATGATGGGGTGAAATATGATTTCTTCAATCGAGAGAGAAAAAAAAAAAAAAAAAAAACTTCACTACTCTCTTTTTAACATTATGTAAATCATTATGTAACTTCATCATGGCCAGATTATTCTAAAATAAATTTACTAAATAAATGCACTTCTCTTTGTACCTGTTAAAATTACAAGTTCAGGAGTAAATTATATTGGCCAAAGTGAGGAAAAAATGGTAGAGAAATTTGGCATGTGCTTATTATAAATTGAAATATTCGGGTAGACTAGTCTAACTTTGAACGAGGAAATGTCGATCAATCCTTGAACCCAAAGACATAATTACACTAGAGGAAGAACAAAAATCCAAAACTCTTGATTCAAAATTCTTTAAACTCATCTCCTCAGGATTGATTTTGTTGACCCCAAAAAATGTTGTCAACAGAAGCCGGACCCACACGTGCACGTGCAAACCTCGTTCAGCACGTGATGTTTCCGTTCAGGCTCCGGCAAGATAAATGTAACGAGATCGTCTAAGAATCCGATCACGAGAAACCTGATTTGTATTTGTATTTGGTGTATCTTGTTTTATGTGTGTTCAAAGATATTAAGTATATTTTGTATTCAAAGTTGCATTATCCTCTTATATTACATGGCTAGGGTATTTATAGTGTTACAAATAGAATGGTGATCGTCGGATCGATGTACACGTGGCCTCATCTCCTCGGCCAGAGCATCACATCTTAGCCATCAAGTCCTCTCCCCTATATCTACATACCCAATTAAATACTCTTACGTTGACAAGATAAGACAGGAGTTGCTTTATGCAAGGGTCATGTCAATCATTCACACAGATTTTCATCATTGTGATATCTTCACACACGAGGCTTGGGCCTCGTTTGGCTATAAAGGCCTGGGGAGGGGTTTGCGTAGATGGCTGGTAACATAGTCCCCCAAGTCCATGTGTAATCATTTATGTCATACGTGGACTTTCAGCGATGAAGTTAGAAATCGTAGAGTACAACAATTAAGAAGGTTGCCTCGAACGCCGAAGATCGTTTAAGGCCGAGGCGAGTTCATATTGGAACTGGCGAGGCTGAAGTCCTTTTGACGAGGCGAGTTCATATTAGAACTGGCGAGGCTGAAGTCCTTTTGACGAGGCGAGTTCATATTAGAACTGGCAAGGCTGAAGTCCTTTAGACGAGGCGAGTTCATATTAGAACTGGCGAGGCTGAAATCCTTTTGACGAGGCGAGTTCATATTAGAACTGGCGAGGCTGAAGTCCTTTTGACGAGGCGAGTTCATATTAGAACGGCGAGGCTGAAGTCTTTTAGACGAGGCGAAGCTGCAGTCCTGGCGAGGCTAAAGTCCTTTGGAGATTCGCGCCTTTGACATGACAGTTTTGCGTATTCCCAATGCCAATTATGGCATCGAAATGACTTTCAATTACCGTACAGCCGTTCGCATTTAAAGCGTCATCATGGATAGTTATTAGGCCGTGTGGTATTGGGAGATTCATTCACTCGCCAAGACGCGCTCGTGCTGAACACACATCAATCTGAGGCGTTGGCGTATGAATTGTCTGGAATCCATGGTCTAGAATGATGCAATCGTGGATGCTTCAGATCAATTGGGCTTATAATTCAACGGCCAGGGTTAGGCCCATTATAAGTATAAAAGGCAAGACCTTGCCATTCTCACACTTTACTTTCACGAATCATTCTTCCAAAGTTCTCAAAGTTTTCTTGCTTTCCAGTCCTCCGGTAACCTTCCGGCGAGTTTTTCCCTGCATTTTAGGTATTTCCTTGTTTCGGTCATCTTTCCTTCCTTCAACACCATTTCTGCAGTCCTTTTTATCGTTTTTAGTTCATAATGTCAGTCGAGGCGTCCTTGGCCATCACAGTAGCTAGGAGTGGTGAGGAGTCGGTGTCTAGGGCTTCGGGAGAGTGGTACAGTATGGCTGAGGAGCCCATAGATTACGAGGCGGGGTGGGGGGCAGCCAAAATTCAATCCAACATCACCTCCTCCAAACTAGCCGAGCTTAGGGAGCTGTACCGTATCCCCTCCTACGTAGAATTAATAGTCCCCGATCCCCACGAAAGAGCCTGTTTTCTGAGGCCAAACTGTGTGGCCTTCAGCGAATACCTGCTTAATGCAGGTGTGCGTCTGCCTCTGCACCCCTTTTTTAGGGTGGTGCTGAGGACATTCATGTTGTCCCCCACCCAAATCCTTCCAAATGGGTGGAGCCAAGTCGTTGGGACCTACTTCCTATGGAAGGAGGTGTCCCTAGGCGAGGACTTGCCCCTTCATGTATTCGAAACCCTCTTCCACGCCAGGGTCGTGGGGAAAGACGACTCTAAGAGGTGGTACTATATCATCCCTTGGGGTTCCCATGCCCCCTTCGTAGTTGGGCTTCCTTCCTCCATAAAGGGGTGGAAGGAGTCCTGGTTCTGGGTAACGGGGAGGTGACAGATGGTTGAGGGAGATGCTGTCCCAGCCTGTATCGCGCCGACCCAGTACTACGAAGCCTGTGAGTGTTGGTTTGATTGATTGTAATTCATTTATAGCCTCGTAGATCTAATCTTTTGTATTTGCTTTGCAGACGGCAGTTCGAGGTACGAACTATCCGAGGCTGAGTGGGGTATCATTGAAGACATATACCGACGATCCCCGAGGCTCCGAAGCTTTATCCACCTCATTGAAAGGGATAAATATTTTGTTGATTTTGGACTGATGGCTCCCAAAGGTAAGACGCCATTTAACTAGGTAATTTTTATAAATTAGTGGGCACTGCCATCTGTTCTAAATCTCTTTTGATGTTTGCAGACAAATTTTCCAAAAAGGAGTACGCCCTGCCTGATATGGCCAGCATCATGAGGGCCACCTCCACTGCTGGGGTGAAAACGCTGAAGCCCGGGTCCTCTGGGGCGAAGCATGTGAAGTCCAAGTTGGACCGCCTCAGCAAGGAAAAGAACGAAAAGGAGGCTGAGGAGGGAGCTTCCAAGGAGGCTGGAAAGGAGGGCCAGGTGGTAGCCTCCAAGGGCAAGGGTGTGGCCAAAGAGCCCCAGCATAAAAAGAGGAGATTTGGCCTAGGAGGCGGGTCCTCCACTAGTTTTGGGACTATTGTCTCTCACGCTGGGAAAGAGGCGCCCAAGCGGCCGAAGCTGATGCAATCTTCAATCGATTCGTCGCTGGTGGCCCAGTCTCGCCAAATAATTAAGGAGGCGACGGAGGCAGCTGAGGCCTCAAAGAAGAAAGTCGAGAGGACCCCAAGGAAGTTCGGGAACTTCCTGGGAGGCAAGGAGGACAAGATTACTCCCACGCTGATTGAGATGCTCCCACCCGAGGTGAGGGGGGCCACCGAGGGGTTTAATAAATTTTGGACGGAGAGGTGGCAGAATTACGTTGCCACATGCGATGCTGTGGACCTCACTGCCACCTTGGTGAGTCAGACGGCTAGGGCTTTTGGCGTGGCCTTGGAGTGCCAGACGGTTCTGTCAGACATTCAATCAAGGAACCGGGCCTCGCGTGACGAACTGATCAAAGTCCAAGTTGAACTAAGGGAGAAAACTGACATGAACATTGAACTCTGAGTTCAGAAGGATGAAAATGATGCGAAGCTGGAGTCTGCCCTGGCCGAGGTGGATGCGATGAAGAAAGAGGTCCACGAGGCCCAATATGAGGTGGCTGCTCTTACAAAGAGGGTGGAAACTTTTGATAACCACCAAAAGGTCACTGCCGAGGCTCTGGAGAAGGCAAACTTTGAGCGGTTGGGGTTCGAGACGCCAGTAAATTCATGGAGAAGGAAATCCAGTGGTATGCCTCGGAGGTAAAGAAGTACGAAGCGGATGTCGTCGAGGCAGGCGAAATAGCAGTGAGGAACTACATTGCTAATTTTCACCTCACTGAGGAATACCGTCGCTTCGGAATGTATTGGAGCAGGGTGGCCTACCAAGAGGTCTTTGAGAAGATAGAGGAGGTGCACCCGGAGCTGGATATATCTGCGATTAAAGTGGAATTCCTTGAAGAGGATGTTCCCCAGACTCCGGCTGAGGAAGGCGAACTAGAAGAACTTGATTCTGATAACTTGCCAGCCGAAGCCCCTCAACCTGTAGAGGCACCTCCAGCGCCAATTGAGGCTCCCACCTCCGATGCTGTAGTCCCCCAACCTCCTTCTGAACTTTAATTTACTTGTAAATCATCATGAATTTTATAAGGCGTGTAGCCTCCTTGTAATGGAACATTTAAATGAATGAAAATTGTACTTCTTTTTATGCCTGTGTTGTATTACCTTTTACGCTTTGCAATGACCATTTAAACTTCATTTAAATAAAAAGGCTCAATCAAAGTAACAACCAATCGAAGTAAAGCCAAACGTTGACCCTTATCAAAAGTTTTGAAATGCTTTTTCTTATGATGTTCAGCCTCATCGAAAGGGCGCTCGCGGTGTGCGCCTTGGAATTCAAACGGGGTGGCCTTCTTTGAGGTTCCAACCTCTCCTCCGAGGCTCCCACGCTTCCCAGCTTGGTGGATGGTTCATCCAAGCAGGGGCTTCTTCCTTCGATGTTCAGCCTCATCGAAGGGAGGCTTGTGTTAAACGCCTCGGAGTTCAAACGGGGTGGCCCCTTTTTTAAGGTTCCACTTTCTCCTCTGAGGCTCCCACGCTTCCCAGCTTGGTGGATGGTTCATCCAAGCAAGGGCTTCTCCCTTCGATGTTCAGCCTCATCGAATGGAGGCTTGTGTTAAACGCCTCGGAGTTCAAACGGGGTGGCCCCCCCTTTTTTAAGGTTCCACTCTCTCCTCCGAGGCTTCCACGCTTGCTTACACGGCATATTTTTGAAACGAGAATTTTATTCATTTACAAAGGCTGGGAAAACACTTCCAGCAATGGATTACATTCAAAGGCTCTTCATTGATAATACATTCTGAGATGCTCGATGTTCCATGGGTGGGGTTGAGTCTTGCCATCCATGTCTTTGATCCAATAGGTGCCAGGCCTAATTTCCCTTTCAATCCGGTAAGGTCCTTCCTAGTTGGGTCCCAAGGTGCCCACTCCTGGTTCCCTTGAGGATAGGAAAACCCTGCAGAGTACCAGATCATTTATCCGGAAGGATTTCTTCTTCATTTTTGAATTGTAATACCGGGTCATCTTCCTTTGGTAGGCAGCAAGCCTTTGCTGAGAATCATTCCTTTTTTCCTCAAGGAAATCGAGTTCGCATCTTCTGAGCTCCTCATTGGATATCTCATTGAAGCTCAATCTCCGAGGAGAGGGTAAACCTACCTCAACAGGGCTCATGGCCTCGGCGCCATAAGTCATAGAGAAAGGGGTTTCTCCGGTAGGAGTTCTGCTGGTAGTCCGTATTGCCCAAAGTACATGGGGCAGCTCATCCACCCAAGCTCCATTGGCCGTGTCTAGTTTCTTTTTCAAAGTATGCTTGATAGTTTTGTTCACAGCTTCGACTTGGCCATTAGCTTGGGGATGATGAGGGGAGGAGAACTGTTTCTTGATTCCCAATTCTTCACACATGTCTCTCACCTTCTTGTTGTCAAACTGTTTCCCGTTATCAGAGACAATGGAATACGGGATACCAAAGCGACAAATGATATTTTTCCACAAGAATTTGGAGGTGTTGGCCTCGGTGATCTTTGCCAAAGGTTCAGCTTCCACCCACTTTATAAAATAATCTATGGCCACTATGGCGAAATTGGCGCTTCCTCTGCCCTTAGGTAAGGGGCCAATGAGGTCCACACCCCACTTACTAAAGGGCCAGGGGCTGGACACCACAGTAAGCTCCTGGGAAGGTTGTCTCTGTACGCTGGAGAAACGTTGGCACTTGTCACACTTGCGGACAAATTGGAGGGCATCTTTTTTCAAAGTAGGCCAGTAGTACCCTTGCCTCAATGCTTTATTGGCTAAAGACAACCCTCCGGAATGGTTGCCGCAAATGCCCTCATGAACTTCCCGGAGTACATAGTTAGCCTCTTCCCCTCAGACGCACCGAAGAAGAGGCGCGGAGAATCCACGCTTATAAAGGACATCATCAACCAGCATGAAATGGGCCGACCTTCTTCTGATTCTATATGCCTCTTCCTTATCATCAGGCAGGGATTGATCCTTAAGATAGGATATGAGAGGCTGCATCCAAGTAGGGGTACCTTCGACCCACATTATCGCTTCTGATGAAGTGGATGGCTTGGTGAGGTATTCAATTGGGACCACTGTCAACAATTCTGAGTCCTTGATACTAGCAAGCTTAGACAAGGCGTCAGCATGTGCATTTTCATCGTGTGGGATTTAACTTAACTCGAATTTCTCAAAGGAAGGGAGAAAACTTATCACCAATTTGAGATAGGAAGCCATGGCCTTATCCCGGGCTGTGAAGTTACCATTCACCTGTCTGACCACAAGCTGGGAATCGCTGTTGACATGGAGCCTCTTTATTTACATTTCCTTAGCTAATCTTAGGCCAGCGAGAAGGGCCTCGTACTCTGCTGCGTTGTTGGTCGCTTTGAAGCCAAATCGTACGGCACTATTTAATTTGTGACCTTCAGGGCTTACCAAAACCACGCCAGCCCCTGAGCCTGTTTCACCAGTTGATCCGTCTACAAATAGGTTCCATGAAGGAGGGTTGGCGGGGGCCACAGCCTCATCCACTATAGGTGCATTAGTAAATTCCGCCACGAAATCTGCCAAAGCCTGACCTTTGATGGCGACCCTAGCCTTAAAAAGGACCTCAAATTCGCTCAGCTCCATTGCCCACTTCAGTAGTCGGCCTGAGGCGTCTGGCTTTTGCAAAACTTGCCTGAGTGGGAAGTTAGTCAACACATGTATAGTGTGAGCTTGGAAGTAAGGCCTTAACTTGCGGGAGGCAGTAATCAATGCCAGGGCTAACGTTTCCATATCTGGATAACGAGTCTCAAGGGGCGATAGTGCTTTACTGATGTAATAGATTGGCAACTGGGTTGATCCTTCTTCCCTTGTCAGGACAGCACTTATAGCATCGAGGGAAACAGCTAAATACAGCTGCAAAACCTCTCCAAATTTAGGTTTTGATAGGAGGGGGGCTTGTCATAGGTGCCTCTTCAATCCTTAGAGAGCCTCTTCACACTCTTCATTCCATTGGAATTTCTGACCTCCATTTAGTACTTTGAAGAATAAGAGGCATTTATCGGTGGCCTTCGAAATGAAGCGACTGAGAGCGGCTACTCGGCCCGTTAAGCTTTGCACTTCTTTGGGTTTCTGAGGAGACTTCATCTCAATTAACACTTGGATCTTCTCAGGGTTGGCCTCAATTCCTCGTTGATGGACCATGTATCCCAGGAACGTGCCCGAAGCTACTCCGAATGCGCACTTCAGGGGATTCAACTTCATGCGATATTTACGTAAGATATCGAAGGCTTCGTTGAGGTGGGTTATGTGCTCTCCCACTTTCAAGCTTTTGACCAACATGTCGTCCACATAAACTTCCATAGTGTTACCGATCAAATCCGCAAACATCTTATTTACCAGCCTCTGATACGTCGCTCCGGCATTCTTTAACCCAAAAGGCATCATTTTATAACAGTAGAGGCCTCGATCTGTGATGAACGAGGTGTGCTCCTCGTCCCCTGGGTACATGGGAATTTGATTGTAGCCAGAATAAGCATCCGTGAAGCTTAGGGACTCGTGTCCAGCGGTGGAGTCTACTAGTTGATCAATTCTAGGGAGTGGGAAACTATCTTTTGGGCACGCTTTGTTAAGATCAGAAAAATCGATGTACACTCTCCACTTCCCATTATGTTTCTTTACCAGGATTGGGTTGGATATCCACTTCGGGTAAAGGGCCTCTCTGATGAAGCCATTATTGATCAGCCTCTGAACTTCCTCTTTCAAGGCCTCATATCTTTCCGGGTTCAAGGCTCGCCTCTTCTGTCTATGCGGGGCAACTTTAGGATCTATTTTCAGGTGATGGCAACTGACTTCAGGGTCGATGCCCACCATATCCCCATGCCTCCAAGCAAAGACATCATAGTTCTTGCACAAAAATTCTTTAAGTTCCTCCTTAAATCTTGGGGCAAGACTTTTACCAACCTGTAACTGTTTGGTGGGATCTTTTGGATCGATGGGGAAACTCTCTAGTTCTTCCATGGGAGCCGCCTAGGGATCAATTTCAGTAATTCACGGATCAAGTTCATCAAGTGTTGGCAATTCGAGGCTACAGGCGCCTGTTACCATATTCATATCCCTAGGCTCAGCTTTCCTTATAGAATTAATGTAACACTCTCTGGCTCCTCTTTGGTCTCCCTTTACCGTTGCCACCCCCTTATCGGTTAAAAACTTCATACACAAATGGTGAATGGAGGTGACCTCTCCCAAGTCCTTCAATGCAGGCCTTCCCAATACCCCGTGATAGGCAGATCTGCTGTCAACTACCAAAAATTCCATGAAGTTCATCATCGACAAGGGGGGTTCTCCCATCTCCACAGCGAGGGTAATCTTGCCTCTAGGTATGATACTGTCTCCAGTGAAACCAAACAGAGGTGTGCTGGTGGAGGTCAGTTCGTGATCCAAAATCATGTTATCAAAAGTGGATCCAAATAGAATGTTCACCGAACTGCCATTGTCTTCAGCATTCTTCTCAATCCGTTCCTAGCTATTACGGCCCTTACGACTAAGGCATCGCAATGGGGGTAATGAATACCTTTTGCATCTTCATGTGTAAATACAATGGGATATGATTGATTCCTTCGAGAGCCGCTACCCACAATGTAACTGGTCAATGGAGGGCCCCTCGCTTCTCGAATATAGTTCCTCTGCGAGTTTCGGGTTTCCCCGCCAACATAGGCGCCTCCGAAAATTGTGTCGATTTCATGGATTGGGACGTCCTCTAATATGCTTCAGTGGCCTCTCCGCTGATGCTTCCTCGAGCCCCTATGCCTTTCCTGTTCTCTTCCACGAGGAGATGCTTCCCTATGACGAGAAGGGGCCTCATCTTCCCCAGGCCGTGGATCTCACCTGGAAGGGGGCCTGCTCCTGGGCCTGGAGGTATTCTGGTTGTTATTCCTGGGACTTGGGTTTCTAGGATGCAGGGCTATATCTCTACAGTCCTCAGTGGCGTGGCTGTAAGAATGGTGATATGTGCAATACCCCTGGGAGTTAGTTCTACCCTGGTTTGAACTTCTTTCCCGGCCTCGTCCTCGACGGGGGGCCTGTTGTGTTAACGGGTTTGCTTGGGTGCCAGTGGCTGGTACATCCTCGTAAGCCAAAGTGGGTACAACATTTAAGGTGGCTGCGGCAAGCGCTTGGCCTGAGCCTTGGGAAACTTCAACACTGGGTCGGCTCCATTGCTGATCCATCAAATGGGAGGTTGGGCCTCTCCCACACTGTCTTTGTTGAGGCTGTAGGCCTCTGCTTGCCCTATTCCTGTGTTCTATTAGTTCTTCATTGATGATTTCCCGTCGCATCATTTCCAACAGTGCATCGCAAGTAGCGGGATCTTGATTCTATACATCCCTCCAAAACAATGTGTTCATGTTTAGGCCTCCTCTTAGGGCGGATAGAGCCTCGCGATCTGTAACTTGGACACAGCAGGTCATTTCGTCCATAAAGCGGGATAAAAAGCTTTTCAGAGTTTCCCCGGGTTGTTGTCTCATGTCTTGGAGGCGTTGAATAGGGGCCTCACCTTCTTTACTTATAGCGAATCTCTTTAGGAAGGTGGTTTTGAATTCTGGCCAGCTTCGAATGCTCCCTGGCGGTAGCCTACTATACCAAATTTCTGCGGCTCCACTCAAAGTTAGGTGGAAGGCTCTACATTTCACAGCTGGGGTGGCGCCTCGCAGGCTCATGTGCGTCTTATAACTGTTCAAGTGCTTCGCTGGATCGCCTCTCCCATCATACTTTGGTATTTTAGGCATCACATAGTGGCTTGGAGCCTGGGCGTTCCTTAACTCTCTCGAAAATGGCAAGTTGTCATCGTCGTCATCCAGATCACAGGATCTCTGTGGACCGTCTGAATCATAGTTAGCTTCTGCTTCATACCTAGGTGGTTGTGGGGGTAGTCTAGCCTGATTACCAGCCTCCTCTTCCCTCCTGCGATGTCCATAACTGGGTTGTATAGCGCGGGGGGCATTTCCTTGCCTTTCCTCCGGCTGCCAGGCCTCAGGAGGTGGGGGCGATGGTCTATTTCTCGGAGCTCGCATTTCCTGCGCAAAAGGTTCTGCCTGGTATCCGGCCTCTTCTCCCATAAGGTGTCCACGACGAGGCGGTATAACGCGGGGGGCATTTTCTTGCCTTTCCTCCGGCTGCCAAGTCTCAGGAGGTAGGGGGCGTGGCCTATGCCTGGGTGCTGGGCTTAGTCTATCAAACACACTGGCAGACCTCTGAGGCCTCGGTTCTGATTCGTATTCTGTAGGATAGTTATTCTCCATGTCGAACGGGGCCTCAGTGGGTCGATTAGAAGCGTAATTGGAAGAAACGTCGACTCCCACGACCCTTTCCGTTGGGCTTCATTCTCTAGGGTGCCTGGGAGGGCCGGTCCTCTGACTTGGTCCCTCGTCAGGTCTATATTGTTCCTGGGGAACATAAGGGGAAGGTAGGGAGCCTCCCTGGCCATGCATGTGCATCAACAATTCTTGCATTGCCAAGTTCTGGCTGGTAATGCTCCTCATATGAGCTGCCATGGTCGCCATTTCTCTAGTTAACTGGGCCGTCAACCTCCTACCATCTCGTCTGTGATGGTGGTGGGGTCGGCGTCGGACCGCTGGGGCCTCAGTTTCGGTTTCCCTATTTCGCCTGGGAGGAGCTTCCTCATTTGAACTCACCCTTGAAACAACTCTGAGGGCTTCCTCTTGCTCTTGTTTCAAGAACAAATCCTACTTAAAGGGGGATGCCGATCAATACCTTTTGAAGAAAGCTTTTTCCACGGGATTGCTCGTGGTTTTTAGTGTTCGATTTCCCACAGACGGCGCCAATCTGTTGACCCCAAAAAATGTTGTCAACAGAAACCGGACCCACACGTGCACGTGCAAACCTCGTTCAGCATACGTGTACTGAAGAATATTCAGAAAGATTCTAGAATCCGAATGTAGAAGGGACTCGCCGCACGTGATGTTTCCGTTCAGGCTCCGGCAAGATAAATGTAACATGATCGTCTAAGAATCCGATTACGAGAAACCTGATTTGTATTTGTATTTGGTGTATATTATTTTATGTGTGTTCAAAGATATTAAGTATATTTTGTATTCAAAGTTGCATCATCCTCTTATATTACATGGCTGGGGTATTTATAGTGTTACAAATAGAATGGTGATCGTCGGATCGATGTACACGTGGCCTTATCTCCCCAGCCAGAGCATCACATCTTAGCCATCAAGTCCTCTCCCCTATATCTACATACCCAATTAAATACTCTTACGTTGACAAGACAAGACAGGAGTTGCTTTATGCAAGGGTCATGTCAATCATTCACACAGATTTTCATCATTGTGATATCTTCACACACGAGGCTTGGGCCTCGTTTGGCTATAAAGGCCTGGGGAGGGGTTTGCGTAGATGGCTGGTAACAGATTTTTACATCAATATATCAAGGAACCGAGTGCAGTGCGGAAAGAATAATAAAATGAGAAATTCTATCAGTCTAAAGCTCAAACTAATATTCAGATTCCAAGATTGATTGGTTACCCCTCTTAACAAGATTGACATTTCTAGAAAAAACTTCAAATCTTATTAGAATAGCCATGGAAACTGAAAATTTTACCTGCCCATCACAATCTTTGACACCTTTACCCAAGATCAAAGCCCCGACTTCGATGAAATTGTGTATTCCCAAATTTTTATGAGTAAGGAATGTACAAGGAAATATCTAAGGGTCCGTTTGATAAGGGTGGAATTTCATGGAAAATGAAATTGATTTTCCATTTTCCAACTTTGTTGGTGTTTGATATGCTTTATTTTCTTGGCAAAACGTTTTCCACTCTTTTTTAGGTACAACCCTTTTATGCACAAAAGCTTGATTTTGTTTTCCTACCTATTTGGTGGGAAAATATTTTCCACCTTTTTTTTCTTTTTTGACAATGAGAACAAATTCTAGATACAATGGTAAAAAAAATTTCACTTTTATTGACAACTTCCATACAAAACAAAGTCAAACGAATGATATTCGGTATGGTAAAAAAAAAATTCAAAATTTTTTTTTTTTCAAATTTTTTCTTTTACAATTGGAACAAATTTTAGACCTATTGGTAGAAATAATTATCACTTTAATGAACAATTTTTATGTAAAACAAAGTCAAACGAACACCAACTTTAAAAATTTTCCAGGTAGAAAATTATACCAATCAAACACACTTATTTAACAATTCCCTGGAAAAAAAGTTCTAGACAATATTTTCCCTGGAATTCATTTTCTTTCCACCCATTTTCCACCCTTGCAATCAAACGGACCCTAATGCTCTGTTTAATAGTACACATTCATTTTCTAAATTTTCAAATTTTCCACATTTTTGAAGAAAATAAATTCTTAATGTTTTGGTAGATAAACATTTTCTATGTTTTTTTTTTTTTTTTTTTTTTTAGCAATTGGAACAAATTCTAGACCCAATAATAGAAAACACTATCAATTTAATGGACAATTTTCATAAAAAACGAAGTCAAACGGATACCAAACTTTCAAAATTTTCCATGAAAAATTATACCAATTAAACACAATTAATTATAATTCTCAGTAAAATAATTTTTAGACAAATTAATTCCCTGTAAAACAATTTCTTTCCACCCATTTTCCACATTTGCAATCAAACAGATCCTAACAACTTTTCATTTTTTATTCTAACAAGGCCTTCAACATGAAAAGCCCAGGCTTCTCTTGACGACATAGGTAGAAAATGTATAAAACCCAATTTTGGACTCTTTTAAGTAACAAAACTCCATAAACTGCCTTGTAAAAAAGGGAAGCCAAAAACCTGCCTCTGGCAACAAAAGAGACACCTCCACCTACCTTGCATCAAATGTCAAATAACATATTGGAATTTATACAGAAGCATGAAGAGAAAGATATAATATAGTACTCGACTGCACTGTGTAGCACAATAGATTAATTTCTTTTCTTCCTCAAAGGTGACGTCCTTTTAAAATTTATCAAATTTCTATATGCTTTTCAACTCTTGACATATTTAACAGGGATTCAACACAAAAGGATCCAATTTTGATTTTCATGAATAACGTTGAAATTCAGCTTCAGAATAAGGAAGATCTCCCTGTAAGTCCATAAAAATAAACTCAAAGATGAGAAATATATTCTCACTTGCACAAAGGCAAATAATCAAATCAGCAATGAGTAAATATCAACCAATTTTAATTGTTAAAATTGCACAGGAGGGAACTGTAGTTGGCGGATGGTTGGGGGGGTGCAAAGTCCAAGTAACAAAATAGTATACGTTGATACAAAGGAAACTAAAATAAGTAAATAAAGAATAATTGAATGCTCAAGGAAGTTTCTCTCTGCCTTAGATATATACAGGAAGGCCACACAATGCTCATTTTCTTTTCTTTATCCTAAAGCAGATAAAATGAAACCGATTTCCAAGGAGAGTTCATGTAAAATTATGGTTTCTTAACAATAGAAATATCATGCATGATGATGTAGGCATTGCCACCACTTTGCCCAAAATCTACAGCTCGTGGAGGAGGTACAATCCACCCTATATCAACCAAAAGCAAATACTCCCTCCACCCCAAGCCCACTTCCTTTGGGTTTACCTTGTTTCAAGCATGCTCCTACATTATGTGGTCTTTCACTCAGCATACAACAATGTGATTACAAGTTCACTTTAAACTAGTGAAATATGAACATGACTGAAAAAACCAGCTGCTGTTCTGTTCAAGATAAAAGACCAGTTAGATTAACAAATTGAGTTCAAATTCTATTTCCCATCATAGGACATCGTTAGCGTGGGAAGACTTCGATTCAACACAATGCAATTCACCAGCATGAAAGCAAGGAGCACATTTGAACTCAAGACCTTTGCCTTCATCAGGTGCATTTGTTTTTTCAGGGGCCTGAGGCATAGAATATTCATAAATAGGCTGTATAGAGACTTAAAGTCAACATCTTGGCCTTCTTCAATATCATATTGAATAATCAAGTTATTTAACAGTTTAAGCTATTTTGGAAGAGCAATAACATGCTTGAAGTATAATAAACTTGGTGCATTGCTTTATACACAATTATGAGGGATGCTATTCTTTCCGGGGGGTTAACTACCCCCTGGCCGGCCCTCACAATAATAGGGGGACCCTCACAATATGTTCTTCATCAAAAACAAAAATCAATCGTCATGCCAACATTCGCTCTAAATAAACACCTTTGAAACGAGAACTTCAAAATACTTATTCGCATTAACTCATCTGACTGTCTAATTAAGATAGAGATTCTTCTTAACAACAATGAATATTTCACTTATTTCTAGAGGTAGGATCACTGTTCTCTCCATTAAACCTCTTTAATCTATAATATATTAAATATCACTTCAAGCGAGAATCATTTTTTGGATGATTCTAATCCTACTATAATTTAATTATTTTTATAATACCTTACTTTTCGTTTTTTAGCATGTATATAATTTATTTAACAATTAATGTACATGTACATTTGACCGATTCATTTCATCCATGCGCTTTCATTAATATAGAAATCCCCTATTATTAATTCTCAATTAATTAAAATTCACATTCATCTTCATTCATGCATTTTGGTGTTATTAATTCTAATTATAAATTAATTAGAATTTCACATTCAAGAATGCATTTAATTATTCACATTCATGTATTCTAATTAACATCCAGTTTTACTTAATTGAAAATCAAATAAATGATTTAATATTCATTGTCATGTATATATTCTTTAGTATTAATTCTAAATTAATTAACATTCACGCATATTCAAATATTACTTTTATGACACTTATAAAGTATTTCATAATAACATGTAGAACACGTTCAACGTTGACTAGTTACCTAAATAAACTAAAACCTACCAACAATTAAGCAACATCAACTGCACAGAGCGATTCTAGTCACATTCGAGAAAGGTCATTGGAAGTGCACCATACAGACCACTGATCCTCTTGTGAAGAAAACATTATTAACTCTGACGGAAGCCATACTTTACTACCAAATACAGAAACTTGCTTTTTTTTTTTTTTCATCATCATAGTTGAGCTATAACTTTGAAAACCTTCAACTTCTTCACGTTATATGGCTGTATAATACGATACAGTAACATCCAAGTAAGCATTATAGGAAAGAGTGAAGTACCTATTGTTGATCCTTAATCTAAGAACTTTCCAATGTATGCCAGAATTCATCACACCTTCCATGCACACCACACCACCCTGCACACTATATATCACAAATGCTTGAACCACTATTTTCAAACCAGTCAAGTGTTTGTATACATATTTACACATCACATATATGTACATAATAGCAAGCAAGGCCAATGATTTGCAGGGTTTGCAGCTAGCTATTTAGAGAAAATATATCGTCTAATTTTATGTAATCGATAGGTTTCCATACATGTATAGAATCACAAATTATGGCTGATTTTCAGACCTATAACTAGGCGGACAGCCTCTATTTAAATGAAGGGACTCTCACAATGACAGGTATCAAGTTCAATCACAATATCATTGCAATTGACACATACCACCTGCCAATCCTCTAATCTCAACCTCCTCTGACTTCACATACCCAACTCCTCATAGCCCCTCCAATAGAGTAGATGTGAGTCGCCTGCAACAGAGGCGAAGGCAAAGAGGGGGATAGGGGTCGAGAAGAAGTTGTGATTAGAGGATTAGTAAGAGGCAAGTGGGGTTTGGGAACAAGAAGGTGGTTATTTGTGGTAGTGGAGTTGTAGCACTATAATTTTGGGAGAAACAGGGTGATGGTAGTTGTAAAGGTGGAAAGTGGAAGGAACAGAATTTGGGTAAAATGGTGCTATGATGCAGAGTAAATGGGCATTTAACATTTTGTTGAATGTAAAAGAAATGAAGTACACCAAGAATTTCCAAACACAAATTATTCTAATTGCAAATAGCAATGTGGAAGACATGTAAGCACAGACCTTGTGTATCTTTTTCATCACTCTCAACAATAATTTGTCCAAAAATGCTAACAATAGCCTTTCAACACAATTAGGACTTCCCACGGATTCTATTCTGTGGATTCATTTGCACCCTATCCGTAGTAAACAACACATCTCTCCACGTAAAAGAACCAAAAAGAAAGAAAAAAACATAAACCATAAGTAAATTTCTCAACGTCTCCTCACTTTAAACATATTATTTTTAGTTTCATCGCCCACAAAGAAGTAAAGCAAAAACAAGTTTTCAAATCGAAGTAAATATAAATAGGTAGATTGTTTTCCTTAAACAAAATCATTCATTACAACTGCATCAAACATTATAGGTGATTTCATTGCCAAAATAAGGATGCTGCTATCTAAAAGTACCCCTTCCAAAAAGTCAGTGATTCCAACTATTAACATATCCCCTTGGCTACAAAATATCAAACTACTTTAGAGCACCCACTAATCACCATTATTCATTAAGCATACTGAGTCACTGATCACCATTATCCCCATCATATCCACCACCCATCTCACAAACTTTTTTCCAAACATCCTCCTCCACCGGCACAACCGACAACCTTGGCTGCCTGAACAGACTAAACTCCGCCCCCTTCAGCTCCCTTTTCATCTCAGCCAACTCCACCGGCCTCCCCATCTCCCCTACCTTCTTCACATCCACCGCACCACCACCATCACTGTCGTCGTCATACCACTGACGCTCCACGCAGACCACGCCCACCACACGACGGGCTTTCGTGCCCGAATGGTAGAAAAAACAAAGGTCCCCTATTCGCATGGATTTCATATTCTTCTGGGCTTGCTTGTTCTTCACCCCGTCCCACTTTGATACACCTTCATTGGCCTCTTGGTCCTCCCATGACCACTCTCCTGGTTCCGTTTTCAGTAGCCAGTACTTTTTCGCTCCACCCATCTATTCTTTCTTGATTTTTTTCGAACTAGACGGAAAGTTCGGGGGTTGGTTCGACCTTTCATATGGGGTCTTTAATTTTCAAAATGGCTTTTATGCCTTGCCCGGTCGAGGTAGACATGGTTCTACGAGATTCTAATTTCAAGATAATCGAACCAAATTATAAACTAATAATTTATTTTTTAAAATATATATAATGAGGTCATTTTGTTAATAAAAGATATGGAACTAAATCGGAGGCTTGATTTGATTCTGATTTCATTACTTAAATTTTCAAATGATAAATGTTAATTAAAATCTATAACTATATCCATAAATTAGTAATGTATATCTAAATAAAAATAAATAAACATTAAACATTCAGCAAATTCAATTTCAAATTATTAATCAACAAATGAAATATTGTGTAAATTCATTCTCCAAAGTCCCAAATAACAAACAAAACATAGTCGTAATTTGAATACACAAATATCAAGTCACATCTCATACAAAATATGGGTAATTAGCGCAAAACGTCCTTACCTTTACACGATTTTGTTCAAAACGTCCCTACCTTTCATTTCTTGATGCAGAATGTCCTTACATTTTCAATTTTTGGCCCAAAATGTCCTTTTTGACTATTTTACCTTTCTATTGAAATAAAACAAACACAAAAGAAAAGAAAAATAAAGAATAATTTGTAATCTTACTCCTAAACTTCTAAAAAATGCAAATCAATCCAAAACTTCTAAAAATATTAAAAATAACAAAAAAAAAAAAAAAAAAACTCTCTTTTGCCCTTTTTTAGCCAAATACATGAGCTCATTTTTTTGGAGACTCTCGGCCGTTCAAACCGTCAAATATTGGTCCCAATATGATCTCCTACTTACCCTCTACAATTACATATCAAGAACTCCCCATAACTCGTTGTAATTTGGCCGGAAATCAAATTAAAAAATCGCAGCCTGAGAATCGGTTAAACACCCACAACTCGCCGTCCGGCCACCCAACCGGCCGAAATCCACCACTGGTCGACTCTCCTCATAAAGTTGAAGTTACTTGTGTAACAATTTCCTCCAACAAGCAACCAAAAATCACCAATTTTAAAGAAAAACAGTCTAATCGTTGCGCTCGCGAGTTCGCACGAGCGAACATTTCAGACCCAAATTGAAGATGATTGGAGCCAGATTGAAGGGGACCCATGGCTGGGCTAGGTACGCCAGGTGATAGAGCACCCAACATAAGTGGTCCGCCACCATAGGTCATCGCGGTGGCTTCGAAATTGGAGGAAAACTGGTGCGGTGTCGTGATAGTCGCGACGGGCAGTTTTCAATTTGAAATTCAGATCTTGTCATTGCTGTTTGGGCTAAATTGTTTGCATGGTCGAGGTCGTCTTGAGTAGGAGAGTGGCCGGTGGTATGTTTCAGCTAGGAAGGTGGCCGGACGGCGTGATTCCAGCGTTTGATCGCATTTCATGCGGTGAAGTTTGTAACTCGATTCCGATCAAATCTGTCGGAGTAGGGGCTGGTGGTTGGGTGGTTTGTGAAGAGGGCAATGAGGGCTTCAAGGTGGTATATTGGTCCGACGGTCAAGGTGATCGGAGGTTGGGAATTTTGCCTTTAAATGTGGCGGCTTATGAGTTGATGATTTTTTCATATTTGTGACTAATTTGCACATTTTTAAAAGTTTGAATCCATAATTACAATTTATTCTTTATTTTTCTTTTCTTTTGTATTTGTTTTATTTCAATAGAAGGGTAAAATAGTCAAAATGGATGTTTCATACCAAAAATTAGAAAGGTAAGGACGTTCTGCACCAAAAAACGAAAGGTAGGGACGTTTGCACAAAACTGTGTAAAGGTGAGGATGTTTTGCACTAATTACCCTACAAAATAATGTCTAATAACAATGATTCATTAATGTAGATGAATGAGTTATTTAAAATATATATATAACAAGAACCAAACCAAATAATAATTCTTGATTCTAAGAACCAAAATCATTATTATTTTTGTAAAATCAAACCGTTGATTTGGTTCAATTTTGATTTGCTCAGACTTGGTATAGTATGGTCATTTTGTCAATCCCTATTGTCTGATTTAATTCTGTAAATCTAGATTCCTATAAGAAAGAAATCGTCAATGGATATCGAATTGTGAGTGACTTTCAAGTGACTTAAATAATATAAAGTTGTTTAAAAATTTTGTCCTTCAACTTTAAATTGCGTGTGAATTTATTATTAATATGTACAATTTCCAGCACATGGTGTCACGGGCTGCAACTTTGCTTAAGCCCCGTGTTGTAAATATTTAATTCGTAAAATAATTAGAAAATAGAAAAAGAAAAGTATGATTCTAGAGCCAAATGATATTTACTCCCATCATTTGGGTTTTTGTTGCTAAGTCTATTATAGGGGGTATTGGTCTTTCAAACATTTTCAAACTTACTGGTGTTTTCCCCTTGCACTAGCCATTTGTAATTTCCTGCTTTCGTTTATTGTAATTTTCAGCTTTCTAGCAATCAATGAAGATGTTATTTCCATTGTATTCAGTTTTATGTTGCAAGTTTTCTTAAAATTGTAATCAAAATTTACTTTCGTTCCGACGCGACCGAGGAATAGGCGGAAGGTAGTCTAGCGGAGCAGACTACTGTCGCACGATATCCTCTTTCTGTACTAAGAAAAGGTTACCCGTGAAAGTTGGTATTAGAGCTGCGGCTCAAGATCTCGTTAAGAAAGCTATGGAAACTGATCCAAATTCCTCGAACACCACGGAAGTGGTAGATATTCAAAAGAGGAACACCCGACAGCGTTTGGAGGTGCTTGAGGTGACAAACACTAGGTTGTGTTTTGCCATGGAGAACCTCAGGGATAAGGTTGAGGCGGCACAGACGGAAAATCGGGAATTACGCATCCAACTGGATGAATGCCAGAGGCATGCGCAGCTATGACAGAAGCTGTTGCTATCATACCTGAGTTGCAGGATGAGATGGGAGCGTTGAGAACTCAGTTACTAGTTCTTCAACATGCGATTGGCAATGGACAAGCCATCGCACATGAGCCTGTGCATAGGCTCAGAATTCCAGAACCGTGTACCTACGGAGGTGCACGCGATGCTAAAGAAGTTGAGAACTTCTTGTTCGATATGGAACAATACTTGCTTGCGGCTTCGATCAAGGACGAAGCGAGAAAGGTCACAACAGCTATCATGTATCTAGGTGGAGATGCAAAGCTATGGTGGCGAACGAAGTACATCGATATTCAGGCCAACAGGGTCCGAATTGATTCTTGGGATCTTCTCAAGGAAGCTATCAGATCTCAGTTTTTCCTAGAGAATGTGGAATACGAGGCACGTCGGGCCTTATGAGAACTGAAACACGCAAGCTCCATCAGGGAGTATGTGAAGGCTTTCTCGGGGCATATGCTGAATATCAGAGATATGTCAGAGAATGATAAGCTATTCACCTTCATGGAAGGGTTAAAATCGTGGATGCGCACGGAACTTCAGAGACAGAAGGTCACTGATTTAAGCGCGGCTATGGGAGCTGCCGAATGTGCAAGCGACTATCAACCGAGTCGAGAGAGGATCGACCTTCGGGAAATAGTCAGTCTGTTGAAGGTGGAAGGAGACCTTACAGACCCAGCTCAAACTCAAATGGGGGAGAGCGTTACTCTCAGAATAGGGGAGGACCATATCAAGGCAACCGCCAAAATAGCCATCAAGGAAATTATAACGGTAGTTCCAGTAACGACTGGAATCATGGAAAGGTGAAGGAGGGCAGATCTGATGTCGCTCCTAAATTGAAATGCTTTCTATGTGAAGGACCTCACCGGGTGGTAGAGTGTCCTCAGAAACGGATGGTGAATGCATGCAGTCAACTGGCAACTGGGGGCTCAGGTTCGAAGCAAAATACCCCACAAGCTAGCTGTCGTGGCGACACCGACTCCGAAGGAGACGAGGATGTAATTGGTACATTCTCGCATTTGTGCAATACATTATCGCACCGAAATACTAAAAGGGACGTCGATCCCTCGAAAGAGCCGAAGATGGAAGAATCGAAGGCTCGCATTTGTAAGGCGAAAGGTCTAATGTACATTGATATGAGGATCAATGGAAAGCCAATCAGGGCAATGGTGGACACTGGTGCCACGCACAACTACCTCGCAAGTTCCGAAGTAGAGCGGCTCGGACTTGCTCTGGAGAGAGGTAAGGGGAAAGTCAAAGCGATCAACTCTGCTGCTCAACCAATAGCGGGAATAGCACAATCAATGCCGATCAAAGTAGGTCCATTCGAAGGAATGACAAATTTATCGGTAGTTCAGATGGATGATTTCAAGCTGATTTTCAGATTGGAATATCTGCAGGATACAAAGACAGCAGTATTGCCGCATTCTGACTCACTAATAATGATGGGGAGCAAACCATTCATTATTCCCACATAGATTGGGAAAACTGGCGAGAAAGGCGTCTCGGCCATGCAATATAGTAAGGGTTTCAAAAGGAATGAACCATCATTCTTGTGTTCTCTTCGAATAGAGGATATCGAAGAAACTAATGGCTCTATTCCAACGCCTATCACAAGGCCTGAAGAAGTGGAAGACATCATGCCAGATGAGTTACAAAGAAAATTGCCAACGAGGAGGGCAATTGATTGTGGGATTGGACTTGTTTCGAGTGCCAAACTTCCCACTAAGGCACCATGCCGTATGGCTCAACCGGAGCTTGAAGAGCTTCGGAAGCAAGAAAGATAAGTGTTGGGAAGTGGGACTATCGTGGAGCACACTTCCGCACTACCCAACATGCAGGCTCACTGGAGCCCCTTTCCATCCTGAATGAATCAGTCGAGAGTGGATCGACGAACTACATTAGTGGATTGCCAAGAGTTGAAGACTTTGGCACTATCATCATTGGGATGGACTATTTATCTAAAGATTCGACGGTCAACACAGCGCCCAAGTATGTATCAGCCGAAGAGACAGCTCAACTCTTCTTCAAGCCTATTATCAAATACTGGGGATCGCCTATCGTCAATGATCGAGATTCTCGATTTATTGGCATATTTTGGACCGAGTTGTTCAAACTTCTTGGTTTAACTTTGAGCATGGATGCTAGTATTCACCGAAGATCAAACGGACAGACAGAGCAGTTCAATTCTATGCTGGGAGACTATTTTCAGCACTTTACCTCTGCTTCGCATGAAATTCGGGTGAAACTTACGGATGTGGCTTGGATGCGTCTCAATGTTCAAAAGAGCTCTTCTCCTAATAAGAGTCCTTTTGAAATTTCTACTAGCCAGCAACCGTTAATCCCTCATACTGCAGATATTAATCAGAAACAGTACAGAAAGTCTACAAATCTGAAGCAGCCTGCATTCAAATGGAAGAAATCAGTAAAGAAGGACGCTAAACAGATTTTGGCCATCAAACTACTCAAGCTTCTATGAAATATCTTCAAGAGTACTTGGTCAAATGGAGCGGATGCAACATCGAGAAGAATACACAATGGCTCCGAGGACATCGCCAAAGCAAATGGGGGAGAATGTCACGGGCTGCAATTTTGCTTAAGCCCCGTGTTGTAAATATTTATTTAATTCGTAAAATAGTTAGAAAATAGAAAAAGAAAAGTATGATTATAGAGCCAAATGATGTCTACTCCCATTATTTGGGTTTTTGTTGCTAAGTCTATTAAAGGGGGTATTGGTCTTTCAAACATTTTTAAGCTTACTAGTGTTTTCCCTCTGCACTAGCCATTTGTAATTTTCTGCTTTCGTCTATTGTAATTTTCAACTTTCTAGCAATCAATGAAGATGTTATTTTCATTGTATTCAGTTTCATGTTGCAAGTTTTCTTAAAATTGTAATCAAAATTTACTTTCGTCCCAACGTGACCGAGGAATAGACGAAAGGTAGTCTAGCGGAGCAGACTACGGCCGCACGGTGTCCCCTTTCTGTAAGGTTACCCGTGAAACATGGACTCATGGAGTCTCAATTTTACGAATTTAATTAGGTTGGTTGGAGACTAAAATAAATGGAATGTAAGGGAGTCAGGTCCTAAATTTTCTTAATTTCACTAATAGCCACTAAACTTTATACTAAATGTTATCTTGGCCATTGAACTATTCACTTAATGTTATCTTGACCAAAAAACTTCTTTTTAGTTCCTCACTAAATATTACAAAATGTTTCTGTCAGACCACCAAGTAGGGCTGGACAAAAGTTCCTAAACCGAATCGAGCGGTTCTTCAAAAATTAAATACTCGAACGAATATCTGAATCGAGAACCGATAGGTTTGATTCGGTTCTCGATTCTAGGCCAATAACCGAATAAGAACCGAATCTAAATAATTTTTTTGAATTAATTTTAATTTAATTCTAAACAAATTAGCAAATTAATTAGGTAAATTTATTTTTTGGTATTTTTATATATTGAATTAATTTTATTGGACAGCTTGTTATTTATATGATTTTAAATTGTGCTACGTTAATTTGTAATAGTTACAAATGAACATGTTATTAGTTATATTTATGTAGTGTTGTTGTAAATGTTAAAAAAATTAATTATGGTACGGAACCGAACCAAACCCGAACGGTTCCATAATTATATTTGGATCCGACGGTTCCATTTATTAAATACCCGAAAATCTTGGGTCGGTTCGGTTCCCATGTCCAACCCTACCACTAAGTTCTACACTTTTTTTCTAAATATCATATGCATCCATGTGCCAAGTCGTAAAATCGTTGGTTCGCATAGGATTTTTTTTCCAAAAAAAAAAATGTAACCTAACCTAACAAAATGGTTTGAAGTAAACATTTTTTAAAGTTGAATGCTGAGTCTAAAACAAGAAAAAGTTTAGTGATCAGAGTGACATTAAATGTAAAGTTCGGTGACTATTAACAAAGTTAACTCTAAGTTGGGCGGGTGGCTTTGTTAACGCAGCAAAGACCGCAAAGCAATGATAGGAGATCATGGAAATTGCACCACCTACGTAATATTTGAAAAACATTCATACAATACATTTTTAACATTTTTTTATACCATAATTACTATAAAATTTAAGTAAAACTGAAATGTAAAAAATAACCCCAACTTCTAATAGTATTAAATATGGTAACTAAATTTACTCCACCAAACATGCCATTTAATTTTACCCCTTTGTCAGCAAGCAACTGAGGATTTTTTTTATCTTCACCTTCCATTTCATTGCAAGTCGAATCAGGATTCCACAACAAACTATCATTCTTAGTTGAAGGAAAAAGGAAATGAACAGATATAATCCTTGCATAAGAAGTTCCAGCATCATTCATTCTCTGAATCTATCGTATCTGCTCTGTTCTTACCTTCAATATCCATTTCTGCATGAAATCTGTGAAAAAAAAAAAAAGTACATTCACATTCAAAGTTTCACAGTGCAATGTGATATCGTCTGTTCATGGAATCCCATAATAATATTGTTCAATGATAGGCATCAAATATTCACACACATACTAACTAGAAATGGAACCAATTCCTAGGGTAACATAAATTTAAAATATTGTAACTTGTATATAACGATTTGATTAATAATTCACATTGTCAAGATCACATAGTTGTGCAAACTAAATTAAATTAATGTAATATTCGATTGATGGCAAAACATTACATTACACAACGAATGGAAAAATATAAAATTTACGTTTCAGCAACAGCCTAAGATTTCGATTCTTGATGGACAAAGGTAGAAGAAATGAACCAAGAGTTTCGCCACAGCTTGCTTCCTTAAGTTTGCCCATATTGATTTTTGAATTTTGTATTAATTCGGTAGAGATATTAAATGACAGGTGTAATGATTGGTTAATTCAAAAAAAATCAGTTAATGAGATCTAATTTTGGAATAATATGCGAGTGACAGCAAATCGCAATATTCTAGCCCATACAACGCCTCAACGGGTTTCAACAAATGGCCTGACTTTTGGACTTGCTGTGAATTACTGTAACCCCGGACGGATCATATAGTCATTAGAGCACTTTCTGATGCAGAAGTTCACCATTAAGGTGCAACTGCAGAGCATACTTATATTTTTATTCAGATCTTAGTCCATATCATTTAAATCTATAATTACTTTGTACTTTCTGAAATTAAGTAGGAACTGGAAGGATTTAGAAGAACATGATGTATATGAAACATGTTGATTATTATTGATAACTCCAACTTGAATTACAATGAATAAAAGCTTTCCTTATATAGAGGAGAAAAGCATTAAAAAAAATACACACGAAAAGCATTATTATTGGACACGCGTCACTAAAGTTTCTTGACCAAGAGACTAAAGAATTGATTTCAGATAAACTTATTTGATGTTGGTATCATCAATGCCACCAATAAGATAATACTGTTGTGCAACATTCTTGAAGTACTTTTCAAGATCTTTTGGATTGTATGAACAACACTTTAATTTAAAAAATTCTTCTATGGCAATCTCCTTGTAATGATCAGATTTTACACAAAATCTCCAATATAAGGAATTTATAAAAGAATATGTGGTATTTGACTCCTGGGTGAATTGTAATTGTAAATACTCACCCATTGAATCATACCAATCTCTGAGAAACCCTGTAATCCTTGCCAAGAAAGCTTTTATGACCTTTGTATGAGTCATGTTTGGCTTTTGGAGTTCTACAATACACCAGACTTTTATTTCTTGTAGTTTGTATTTCCACTATGATGGAGGATTGTCATCAAAGGTGAACTTTGGTGAAGAAGCACCATTTGAAGAATAATAATTGTTAGTCACATGAGTTTCAATCATATCTTCATCAAGAACTTCTGGTATTCAACAGTAGGTTCAGCTGGATGTTGAGTTTGAGATTGACCTGTTTGTGCTTGATCCGCCATATAGAAAGGAGGATTATCATTTACAGATTCATCATAAAGTTCTTCAAAAGATTTAACAGACTCAGATTCAAAACTGATATCATCTATTATAGAGTGAGCATGAAGGGAGTGTGTGGTTTGGTTATGAGTTTGTTGAAGGAAAATAGAAATATGATTTTTTATCATCATTTGAGATTGTTTTGAAGGATTTGGTGGTGGAAATTCTTGAGGAGAAGAGGATTGTGTTTGACGGACAGTAATAGATCTAATCTTTTTTAGGGCATGAGTGGTTTTCTCTTTTGTTCCCATTCTTTAGAAGTGAAAATAGTAGAGGTAGATCCTTGGTAGGTAAAGGAGTATAAGGGTCCTTATTGAGAAAATTGTATGTTAGGGAAGGATGAAGGATAATATGGCGTTTATGGGGGGATCAATGGATTTGACTCAAGGGAAACAAGTTGAATTTTCAGGTTTTTGATTTCTCTTTCTTGAGCATCAAATGGTAATTGGTTTTGTAGACGGTTCAATATATCGTTATGTAGAATTTTGATTATTTGTCTGCAGGCTTGAAGAGGGGTTAAGAGAGTCCGAGTCTACTGTTGTAGAGTCCTTTCAATTCTCTGCTGACTTTGGTCAATCTTTTTTAACAATGCGTTTTGTTGTACTACATTTTCTGAATGCAAAATTTAAGGTTGCTTCTACTGTCGAAAGAGGTTGCACTGATCCATTTGATCTCCTAGTGCTTGAATTCTTGATTTTCCAAGAATGAGTAGAATGATTATTTTCAAAAGTTTCTAAAAGATGAAACTCTTCCTGGGTAGAAGGATGAAACATCGCCATAGGATAAGGAGATGGGGATGGATTATTATTCCAATCCCATTTCTTATGATATCTGCTGCAGTTATCATCATCATCATCCCATTTGGTGGGAATTATGGGATCGTCATTTGTAGGTGGTGCAGTGTATTTGACATAGTAATCAAACTTTCCTGATGGCTCTCCAAGTAAAAATTTATTTAACTTTCTTTGACTACATCGCCCGGATTTCCTTCTTTGGAGGGAAGAATCATCGTCAATTTGTGCTGCCGACAACTGGAGCAAGAGCAAACATCCCAGAAAATATGTCTAGTATCATCTGTTCTGTCGTATATTGGTCTTCCATTTGCATCAAAAGCATAAATAGGAATTTCATTCTCTGTATATACAAACTGTGTAGGAAAACAGGAGGGTCTTTTTGAGACATCCCTTCAACATCTCCATTGGACCTTTTCCTGAAAAAAGGTTATGTGAATTGTATTGGAGCAGAATTCTTGTTTTCTTTGTGAGCTTGTTCATAGCTTATGATCCATGTCTCATAAATGAGTTTAAGAAATTCTGAATGAGGAACTTGCCTGGGGACATATGTACAATTGGGAACATGGTCTGAATCTACATGGAAGAGTAGAGCATCATATGTCCCTTGATATTGTGCAAAATCAATGGAATGATTTTGTATTCTGTAACCATCTCAAAATGAAGAGTGATTGCATATGTAATAGAAGATTGTATAGCTCCAACAATTTGAACTTGGACTTTTAAGGCAGTAACTGTGGATCTGATATAGGCATGTTTAAATTTGAAAACATTGTAACCAGAACAGTTCCAGCATCAAGAGTTGTTTCTACAGTTCCTATGCAAGTATATTGATACTTAGAGAAACGAGTATCTAACAAAGCAATTCTTGAAATTGCAGGAAGACCTTTTCTTCCATGAAGAATTAAGGCAAATCTAACCGCTCCAAAGTGAATATGAGTATATTCTGAAATCTTATTTTGTAAGGAGGTAAATATGAATTTTTTTCGTAGGAGATATAAACGCGGAATTAAAACAATACTTTAGGGTGAGATATTTAGTCGGGGTTTTGGGTGGGATTAATCTTTTATAGTTCCAAAAAAAAAAAAAAGGGGGGGGGCCAATTTTTTAAATATATATGGTAAAAATTATTTATGTCATTTTACCTAAGATCATTGCTATAAATAGAAAAATATCTAAGAAGTATGGTGGAATAAAAAGAAATAAAATCGTGATGATAATTTAACCACCATACTCGAAATGGATCAAACAATAGACGTTTAGCTCAAATACGAACTTGGGTCAAATGATTGAACTTGTACTTTCTCAATAAAAGTAGGTTAGATCATAATATAATTTTTCTAAACTTAAAAAGTGTAATCATAAGTGAGTTCCACTAGAGAATCATTCAGGTCTTATTGTGAAAGAAACAAGCCGCACAGCCACAACAGGCGGGTTTGCTTCCTCTGTCGTCGCCATGGCCCTAAAAAGATGGATTGCATTGCTAGAATAGGTAAGCCTTGTTAGCGGCACAACATCAGGAATGTATTCAATCAACGGATTCCCCGTATTATCAATACGAAGAAGGAAAATGTGACGCTAAGGACATTTTTGGTACCCTTCGAACAAGACTAAACTGTACAAATGACAATATTTTAGCTTATTGACAAAAACGTGTATGGATCTACTAAATTACTGGCTTGCATCTAAATTATTATAGACGAACAATATGCAAAAATGAATTATGTAATGAAAACTCTCATAAAATTAATATAGTTAAAATTTAAATGAGTTTAAAGTTACAAAACCTCAGATACCTAACACACTAAACAGGTTTAATTAAGACGTTATTACCATTATCCAGATAATTAAAATTGAGCTCTACCGGTTCCAAGACAGACTTTGGAACAAAGCAAAATTTGTAGTTACTATAATCTCAAGTATACCAACGGGAGGAGATTCACATGGTGCAAGGAAGCATTTGGAGGTAGTAGCACGAAAACATTTACCGAACTTCTCCATCCTCACCAAGTTCCGTCTCTTTATGCTCCTCAGGGTCACTACTCCTATAAGAATGCTTCCGATCCCTCCTGTGTCTTTTGTGTTGGCTCTCAGAATCTGTGTCTGAAGTCTGTGTGAAAGAAAATACTCGTCTCTTCAGAACGAAAATACATATACATGTAAAAAGAAGTTTTTCTTTTTCCTACCACCGCACAAAGGTGGAGTATTTATTCATACTTCAAGAAAAAACAGACAGAGGGTGACATACAATGTAGAAGTATGATTCAAAGAAATTAACCAAACCAAAAGACTGGAATTAAAAGATTGAAAGGGATCAGTTCCACAACTTGTATATACAAAGTCAACAGCAGGATACCTGCTTTGATTTTTTGTGCTCGATGCTACGTCTGTGAGAGTTAAACCGGTCTTTCTCATTATCATCAAAAGAATCCCTATGCCGCTTCCCATGTTTCTTATCCTTGTCTCTTCCTGACCTTCTATGCTCTTCCAAACTGTAAGACTCACTTTCATCACTTTCTGTTCCATCTTTCTTAACTCTCTCTCTCACCTTTCTGTTATCAACTCCTTTCTCTCTATTCCTCTTCTCCCTTTCCTTCCGCTTCTCCTTGTCCTTTCTCTCCTTCTCCTTTTTGGCCTGCAAACAATACATTTTTGTCCATGAATTGAATGATCAGTTCAATATTAAAAACCTAATATTGACATTATTTTTCTATTTCGAAACTCTAAGATTGCACTTGGTGCACTGGATTAGACTGTACAAGGAAATAAAGCATAACATTATTTAGAGGAGATAGCACTAGGTGGATACTATCAGGGGGTGGATTAAGTTGGATAGTATTCCTAAGTTTTCATTTAGAATAGCCAGCCTAAATGCATCTCTTCCCCGTATTATTTTATTCGGTTAGCTAAAGAAAGATAGTGCAAATAACATTCTTTTCAACGAAAAACTAAAGAATACTATCCACCCTAATATGTAGTACCATCTACTCGTCCATTGTGCCAAAACACAACCAAAATGTATAGTTGAAGATAAATCAATCACAAATTCTTCCAAGACCAAATTGATGCAACAAAAAGTTCGAAATTTCCTACTAGTGATTCCATAAGGAGTTTTTAATACCTTTTCCTCCTTCCGCTTCCGCTCCTTCTCTTTTGACTTCTCTTTTAGTTCTGTTATCACTTCATCAAAGATTTCCTGGAAAAAGCCTTCATCCCCTGTGAACCTATCAACAGCATACAGATCAGACTGGTTGGTTGAAGTTTTAGGGAGGAAAAGGGGGAGCTCAAAACCATAAAAGCAAATAAAGCAAATGCACATTAATTTTTAACTTACAATGCAACCTACGATTGTGAGATTTTAAGTAAATGTACAACGATTGTATGCATAAATGTCTCATCATTAATAATCACATTACAGGGAAGGAAAGGGAAAGACTGGAAGTCTGAAACTATTACAGAGCTTTGTAATAATGACATATATTTGTGCTCCAGATAATTATTGTAGAGATCTTTAAAATAATGGTTGAAATGCCTTTACCTATCTTCAATAAGTGATTTGCAATCCTCCCATCTTGAAGATGCAGTAATTTCCTGCTTAATCACAAAAAAACATTTATATTGAAGATAAAGAATTAATAAATCCGTGAAATGCAAGAATTTGTATTGATGATCACAAACAGCTTCATATACCTTTGAAGAATATAAAAAATCATATAAATCATCTGCAAGACGTTTACGCTTCTTAGCTTCTTTTTCCTCTTTCTCCTTGGCTCTTTCTAGTAATTCATCAAATATAAGCTGTAACGTGGCAATGCACACATTAGCTTTACAAAGACACAAACAATTAAAGTCAAAAGACTCAAAACAAATGTATAAGAAGGAATATATGCAAGGCAAGCAGGAAGTTAACCAGGTTCAGATTATGAGTAATTCAAGAATTAGTTAATATATAATTTAATTTAAGATCACCGTCAAATTAAATCATTCAACTACAACGTCAAATTGCCTAAAATGATACAGAAGAGTAGCCCATATGCCATGAGGTAGAAAATCACTAAGGACGGCTAACTGAGCACAGTAGGATATGCCTAGCAGGTAGAACCCGCGACCCATCGCGGAGCACTTTCTCACTGATTTAGTGAGATAAGTGTTAAATTATCCTCCACAGTCTAGTAAAAAAGTGTCTCTACTGGCCTTACTCGCTCGACTGTAAAGATTGATGGGATTTTAGCATTTATACTCCAGTTTAGAGGTTCTTCCCACCGTCTTATATTCTACATAGCTCAGTATAAACAGAAAACTGATTTCAATAAAAGACAATCTAGAAGGTACGAATTAGTTTGTACTAAGAATTCTCATCTTCGCAATGGCGAGAGAGAATTAAAACAGAAAATCAGGAAGTACAATACTGGTGGCAGGCTACGCTAAACCTCCAATTAAAGGGACAACCTACCTCCACATGTAATGGAGGTATCCCCTCCCTTACAAGTCCAATCCTCACATGTGATGCAACTAAACACAAAAATATGGTAAAAATGGAGTTCGTTAGGAGGATAAATTCTGGACATATATGAAGAATAATCCAAAGAAGCCAAGCGCCTCATCTTCATCATATTAAATATGACAAATTGTCAATGAAACAAAGCATATAATTCAAATGAGTTTGAACAAACTAGAAGTTACTTGAATCTTCATTATTCACCCAAAGGGTTATAGAATAAGAAGAAACCTCCGACTCTCCTACGTTCACCACTTGTTGGCAGGAACTGTTTGCACTAAGGCGAAGGTTGAAGCATACTTCTCAGGGATTTTGCATAGGCCAATTTTAATTATTTTTATTTTTATTTTTTATTTTTTGAAAGGAGCATTCTGTTTGTAAATGTCCTCTAATGACAGAATTTCTCCTAATGCATGACTTGCATACCTTTAAGTTGATATCTGATATTCCTGGCGTGCTAATGTCCTCCAGAATTGCAGCCTTGAAGTCTTCAAGAGTCAAGGTGGATGACAAGGAAATCTGAAAGAATGAAACACTGGGCATATTGATTGAAGAAAAAGGCACCACATAAGGATAGAAAGGAGGACAATAAGTACCTTTTTCATCTTTATTTCATCTTTTATCTGCAACTTATCATCATCGTACTGCAATTGATGTGAAAATGGAAGTTAAGTATGCAATGCATGTATCAACAACTAAACGATCCTTTGGCTAAATATATTGCAATTGATGTGAAAATGGAAGTTAAGTATGCAATGCATGTATCAACAACTAAACGATCCTTTGGCTAAATATATTGCATGGCCTCCTTCCAAAGGAGGGTTACCTCAGCAATCAAAGCATCATAACTTAAAGATGTACATGGGGTAACTGATATTCAAAAGATGTATTGCGTGAGTTGTCATGACATCTATACATATAAAACTAGTACTGAAAGACATTCTTTCAAACCACAAATAATGAGAACCAGTGCACATACGTAGAGAATTAATTCACTTGGTCGATTATGCTTCATTAGGTCTACGATAGACAGGGTGAGGATATAGTTCATCCGTCCATCCAGATATTGATCGAATAGATTCTATAAACCAGATCCATGCAGAACACTATAAAGCAGATCAGGTATCCAGAAATTTGATCGAGGATTAAATGATTCTATTGACCATACCATTACAGAATATATAAAGCAGGTCAAATATGAATCTTTTTATTACAAATTGTTTGCTAAGAAATCAAGTAATTATCCTTTATCTTATATTTTTCTGCCGTATCATTAAGTTCTTATACTCTAACTTTTAGTCATAGATGAGCTTATGAGACTCAGTGAGATTCCTCGGAGCATGTTATTCATAATGACATACTTCTAATTGATAAGATTAGGAGGGATGTAACTTGTAAGTTAGAACTTTGAGCAAATACTTAGAAAACTGAAGAGTTTTAAGTTGAACTAAGATAACAGACATAGGCTTCTTTGTATGAATAAGAACAATAGTGGAGTTGAGAATCATATCGTCCTAAGAGCAAGTGTTTTAAGTATCTAGGTTCAATTATTAACGTGAAAGGAAGACTTGAAGAGGATGCAATGTATAGGATTACAGTTAATTGGACAAAGTGGAAAAGTACTAGAAGGATACTATGTGATATGAGGTTACTACTAAGGTTAAAAGGCAGGTCCTGTATAATGGTTATTCAATCTGCTGTGTGCTATGATACTAATTATTGGGCAATTAAAAGGAAAAATGTCGATGATGGACAGCGGACATCAGGATGTTAATATGGACATGTGGCCATACTAGAATAGATTAGATACAAAAAAAATTAAAAAGTATGTCACAAAGTTGGGGCATATTTTACGTAGACCTAACAAAGCTCCTGTCCAAAGGAATTGTGCAACGTGATGCT